>CAUYLG010003112.1:0-60787 GCA_963573385.1 Cacajao melanocephalus | reverse complement strand
TTCTCAGTATCACATTACACCTATTTTAAAAGTGACCACATAATTGGAAGTAAATCACTCCTCAGCAATTGCATAGCATTTCACAGCTTTAAATAAAATATTGGTTGGCTGCTTGTTTGTTATTTTCATCTCTTATTCCTTCGTATCTCCATTGTTAAGTACAATTATTGGCATAAAAGAGGTTTTTAATACCCATTTTTAGACTGCATTCTAGCCTGGGCAATAGAACAAGAATCTCATTCTCTCTTCCTCTTTCTTTCTCTCTTACATTCTTTTTTTTCTTTCTTTCACTCTCACTTTCTTTCCTCTCTTTTTCTTTCAAAAAAAAAAAAAAGTATCCGACTACAGGGCCGGGCGCGGTGGCTCACGCCTACAATTCCAGCACTTTGGGAGGCTGAGGCGGGTGGATCACGAGGTCAAGAGATCGAGACCATCCTGGTCAACATGGTGAAACCCCGTCTCTACTAAAAATAGAAGAAAAAATTGGCTGGGCATGGTGGCATAGCCTGTAGTCCCAGCTACTCGGGAGGCTGAGGCAGGAGAATTGCTTGAACGTGGGAGGCAGAGGTTGCGGTGAGCCGAGATTGCACCATTGCACTCCAGCCTGGGAAACGAGCAAAACTCCGTCTCAAAAAAAAAAAAAAAAAAAAAAAACCATCTGATTATAGACGGACAGCTGTTCTGTGGGCAGAGGGAAGCCCACAGCTGGGATCAGCCAGAGGCAGGGACACCACTGGGACAAAAGCAGAGACAGGATGTAATGGTGGGTTCAGCTGCGCACACACAGCCCAGAACTCCCTCGTGCTTGGGACTTCCCGGCAACTCCCTGGAGCCCCCAGTTCTGTCTACTCAGATTGTGGAGCTTCGAGTTGTGGTCCCGATATCCAGAGTGGCCAGGAAATCCTCCTGCAGAGTCCAAGCCACTTCCTGAAAATAAGTCACACAAGGACATTCCCGTAGCTGCACCTGCCTGAGCACATCATCTCTACAAGCACTCCTCTCCGTAGATTCAGAACAAAGACATGTTAGGGGAGCCTCTCTCAAGAGAGGCATTGCACGGACTCCAGCAGCAGAAAAGATGGTAGGTCTGTGTCTGTGAGACTTGATGAATTTTAAGGAGACTCCAGAGCCTTCTAAAAGACGTCTAAGAAAAATAAAATCAAGTCATTGGAGGGTCTCATTCTTGGACCTACTGTTTTCTATTCTGAGCTTTTTGTAAACTCCAGAAAAGCAATAAACTCACTCATCACAATCTCTCCTGCTCCCTGCCCAAATGCTGGAGCACCCCCATCAATACCCATGCACTTCCCAATTTGCGCCTTTGTCTAGAGTTACTACCCCACCCATTCTTAGCTCATTAAATCTTACTTATCCTTGAAGATACAGTTCAGGCACTATTTCTTCCAGAAGCCCTTCTCAAACAACCAGAATGAGCTAAGTGATTTTCCTCTGTGCTTCCATAAACCCATGTTTACATGCATATCTATGCACATACGCATATGTGCATACCTGTGGCAAACCTACTGCACCTGTGCACACCTACGGCAAAAAGAGAACACGGCCATGTGTTTGCCAAACCCCACTTGCTTTTCCTCCTGGGCACATAGCTGAACTACATTTCCCAGCCTCCCTTGCAGTAAGGTCAGGCCATGTGACTGCACCCTGGCCAGTGAAATGTTGGAAAACGTGATATATGCGCCTCACAGAGATGACCCAAAATCTTCCACGCTCTCTCCTCCCCTCTGTGCTGGGTGGATACAGAGAGTGTAGCAGGGAACACCAGGACCCAAAGCATAATGTAGCCACAGAGTGGAAGAAACCTGGATCCCTGAATGACTGTGTGGAAAGCCATCCAGCCAGCATCTACCATAAACTGTCTTGTGGACCACAACCTTCTATTATGTAAGTTAGTGAGATTTTAGAGTTGCAGTTGCAGCCTCTGGTGTGACTCTCCCTATCTAATAAAACAACTCTGACTTTGAACTTAATACATGACATTGAAATGGTCAGTGTTTCCCCACCAGGCTGGGAACTCATCAAAGACGGTCTGTGTGGCCTGGATCGTCCCCTGCCCCCAGCACCCAGCTCAAAGATTGACACTGGTGCACAGTAAAGCATTCACGGAGATGGCTCCTGAGACTCCAGATGGAAGATCATCTTCTAGGGATGAAAACTGCCCTGGAGTGGCTGCAGCTGGTAAAGAAGAGCAGGAAAAGGTCAGCGGGACAGCAGATGGTCGGAGCCCACTGGGACAGGGCTGTGAACCAAGACAAATTCAGAGCAAACTCCAAGGGCAGTGACTAACTTAGGAGTGGATGCTTGGCTCTGTGTCAGCCATCAGCCAGGGACCACTCTCAGCTTCTACAGGTCACTCACAGTCCTTATCATGTGGCACTCTCCATCACAAGTGGGTCAAGTACTTAGCTTCAAATCTCTGACCTACTATACAATCAGAGAAAACTCTCTGCTGTTTCTTTTTTTTTTTTTTCCCAGAGTCTTGCTCTGTCACCCAGACTGGAGTGCAGTGGCACTATCTCGGCTCACTGCAACCTCTGCCTGCCAGGTTCAAGCAATTCTCCCGCCTCAGCCCCGCAAGTAGCTGGGACTATAGACACATGCCACCATGCCCAGCTAATGTTTTGTATTTTTAGTAGAGATAGGGTTTCACTATGCTAGCCAGGCTGGACTCGAACTCCTGACCTTGTGATCCACCCACCTCGGCCTCACAAAGTGCTGGGATTACAGGTGTGAGCCACTGCACCCAGACCCAACTCTTTGCTTTGAAAGGGCTCATGTGATCAGGTCAGGTCCATCTGGAAAATCTCCCTATCTTAAGGTCAGCCAAATTGAGAGCTTAATATCTGAAAATCTCTTTACAGCAGTAGCTAAGTTAGCATTTGGATAAGTGGGAGAAAGTGTATACATCAGGGCTGAAAATCTTGAGGGACCATCTTAGAAGTCTGTCTACCACAAGGAGGAACCCTGGGGTCCATATGATAAAGTCTCCTTTTTGGCACAGGTCAATGGAAATAGTTTGCTCTTATTTCCAACTCAGTAATTCCAAGCAATCCACAGAGACAAGGGAGGGGACAGGCATCATTTATTCCTAGTGGGCAAACATGAGAAGCCAAATTCATGGGTACCAGCTGGATTAGATATCAGTAGGTGGGCTGGGCATGGTGGCTCATGCCCGTAATCCCAGCCCTTTGGGAGGCCAAGGTAGGTGCACCACTTGAGGTCAGGAGTTTGAGACCAGCCTGGCCAACATGGCAAAATCCCATTTCTACTAAAACTACAAAAAATTAGCCGGTGTGGTGGTGGAGGCCTGTAATCCCAGCTACTTGGGATGCTGAGGCACAACAATCACTTGAACCTGGGAGGCGGAGGTTGCAGTGAGCTGAGATCATGCCACTGCACTCCAGCCTGGGCAACAGAGAGAGTGAGACACTGTCTTAAAAAAAAAATCAGTAGGTGTAAACAACCTAGTTAAAGTGTCTTAGCTGGAACTCAAACCTGCAGACATCCACTCTTTCACATTCATGCTGAAGGCTCACAGCTTCCTTCTTGGACCTGCATTCCCCTGCCTCCTCAGCAGCAGCATTTAGAGGCAGAAAGTAGAACAGAGGTTACCAGACACTAGGAGCAGGGGACATGTGAAGTTACTGCTTAGGATATAGAGCTTCTGTTTAGGATGATGATAAAAATTTTGGAAATAAATAGTGGCGACTGTCACACCTGAATTGAACACTTAAAAATGCTTTAAATGGCTAATGTTGTGTTATATATACTTAACTACAATTTTAACAAGAAGAAATGCAAAGCAATGCCTGATGAAGAGAAGAAACAGCAGAAAACCAGTGTTTCTTAATTGTCACACACTGACTGAGGCACTATCAGGAATGCTTTTTTTTTTTTTTTTTTTTTTTTATAAAGAGTCTCACAATGTCATCCAGGCTGGAATGCAAGGAATCTGAGCTCACTGCCACCTCCACTTCCCAGGTTTAAGCAATTCTCGTGCCTCAACCTCCTAAGCAGCTGGGATTACAGGCATGTGCCATCATGCCCAACTAATTTTTATATTTTAAAAGACAGGGTTTCACCATGTTGGCCAGGCTAGTCTTGAACTCCTGGCCTCAAGTGATCAGCCCACCTCAGCCTCCAAACTGCTGGGATTACAGACATGAGCCACTGCACCTGGCCTGGAATGCATTTTTATTTAATCTTCACAGCAGATCTGCAGGGTAGGTGATTTTGTCAGGGTTGCCCAGAGAGAGGGAACCAACAGGAGATATATACATACATATATCGAGAAGATTGGAGGGAGGAGAAGAGATTTATTGGGGGAATTGCTTGCTCATTTATGGAGGCTGAGAAGTCTCACCACAGGCCACAACATGCTGGAAAACCAGGGAAGACAGTAGTGTGGCTTCCTCCAAATGCAAAGGCCTGAGAGCTCAGGAGGCTATCGGTTCAAGTCCCAGAGGTCAAAGGCTCCAGAACCTGGAGTTCTGACATCCAAAGGCAGGAAAGTAAGGACATCGCAGCTCCTCTAGAAGACAGAGAGTGAGAGTTCACATTTCCTTTGCCTTTTTTTTTCCTCTGAGACCCCAGCCAATTGGATACTGCCCACCCATATAAAGTAAGAATCTTCCCCACTCAGTCCACCGGCTCACCTGCCAATCTCCTTCAGCAACACCCTCACAGATGCACCTGCGGCAGCCCAATCATCCTAACTGAATGCCAGACCACCTGGGCTTCCCTTTCAGCAGCAGAGAGATGGACTCGGTGCGTTGAGAATAATTAATACAGGGACTGAGAATACATAATGCTTCACCAGCTATCTGGGTATCCCCTAATTAGTCAAGTTGACACCTAAAATCAACCATCACAGTAGGTAATCTTATTCCACTTTTTACAGATGAGAAAAATGAAGCTAAGCAACGTGGTTAAATAACGTGCCCAAGACTCCCTAGTTAGTGGTGTATGGCAGAGTCAGAATTCAAGCACATTTGTGGTTATGGAGGGGGAGTTCTCATAGCAATGGAGGAGAATATTTGGAAGCCTGAGACCTCAAGCTGCTTCGTGCCAACCATCTCCACCCATTCCTTGGAGGCTGCCCACATTCCGGGCAGTGGGCTAGGCACTGGACACACACGCACACAGTGAAGCAAAAAGCTGACCTGGCCATCACATTATAGAAGGTGCAATGCCACACTGAGGCAAGTGTCCTGAGGAAATGCAATAAGGATATCTGAGAAGGCAGAGATCTTTCCCCAGCCTGATGAGTCAGAAAAAGCAAAAACACCCTGAAGGAATCTGTGCTCAATCTGAGACGTGAAGAATGAACAGGAGTTAACTGGGTAAAGAAAGGTGGGAGAATGCCAGGCAAAAGACAGTACATGCAAACTGTGGCAGGGGTGTGTGGTTTGCTGGGAGCCAAAAAGCAGCCAACAAATGGCCGGAGCAGAGACAGCAAGGAGAGGAGGAGGATGGGGGAGGTCTCCGGTGGTGAGAGGAGACGTAAGGCAGGTGGGACTTGAGACCGCAGGTGGCACCTTTCCCAAGTTCTGTCTTAGGCACTACCAGGTGACTCTCCAAAGACAGGCCTATGAGAATGTATAATGAGTCCTGATACTCTGGCATCAGGGTGCTGCTACCGGTTCTAGATCATGTGAGCACATAAGTGGACATCCCAGCGTGCTCACCCTGTGTGTCCTTCGTAAAAGGGAAAGAGCTCACCTTCTGGCAGCCTACAGAAGGGAGCAACACAGGATCAAGACTCCCGTCATGACCTTCCTGGTGTTCTTACACACAGCACTCAACAGCAAAGCAAATTTAAAATGCCTTCAATTAATTCCCTGCAAAAGCACTTACTGTACGTGACAAACAGGGTCCCTGCTACACAAATGTCAGGCATAAATGGGATTCTTGTCCCTTGCCTCTCCACCTGGCCCCTGAAATGAAGGGCACAAAACACCTGCAGAGACCGCTCGGGGTACAGCTATGCAGATACCATTCCTCGGGAGCTGCTCCAAGAAACTGAAGACTCGGGAACTGAGTAAAATCGCAGCAGTACCCTTTCACATTGTTGATTTAGATCCCACAAGATATGAATTCTAAGCATATCCCTGTCTCCGTTTAATCACCGGTGATTACGTGGCCTGTGGGGCAATGATAGTGGAATTAAACACAGAAATGCTAATTTTGACTTACAACATTTCACCTGGACAGACGGGAGGCCTCCTCCCCCGTCCCATAGCAGATGGGCCTCATCGAACCTTCGCCTCCAGCATCTTCCCTCCGGTACACAGAGCCATTTGCCCCATCAGCCCACAGACTCCACCGACAGCGTGATCTGTACATTTCTCTTTATGCCTCTTCCAAATGGTTCCATCATGATTCATGAGGCTCCAGAACTAAAATAAATTTCCAAGGCAAATAAACTGGTTCCTCTGAACAGCTGGCACAAGAGCATCTCAAGGAGGCCCCCAGTGCCCTTTCCAGGGTCACATTATGACATCTGTGGTCCCTGAATACTTTCGTCTTTGTGGGCTCCTTTCCTCCATTAAAAAAAAAAATCCAAAATGGTAATTTTTGTCTGCGTTGGTATAAAGACATATATATCCCTAATATATTTTTAAGTTTTTTCTTTGACCTGCAAGTTCTTTTTCTTTTTTTTCATTATCTTCTAGTTTTAAAAGAAATGACGCCAGGTGTGATGACTCATGCCTCAAATCCCAGCACTTTGAGAGGCCAAGGCAAGAGGATTGCTCAAGTCTAGGAGTTCAAGGCCACCATAGGCAGCATAGCAACACCCTGTCTCTACAAAAAAAAAAAAAAAAAAGGTGAAAAATTAGGCATGCTGCTGCATGCCTGTAGTCCCAGCTACTAGGGAGGCTGAGACAGGAGGATCACTTGAGCCCAGGAGGTCGAGGATGCAGTGAGCTGTGATTGTACCACTGCACTCCAGCCCGGGCAACAGAGTGAGACCCAGTCTCAAAAAAAGAAAAACAAGTAAATAAAAGAAATGAAAGCATTTTCACAGGGCACTGTGCCTGCGGCACCTGGTGGAGACGTCAGCCCTGGTGCTGCTTCTCCCAGATGCCTTAAGAGAAGGAGAGAGTCTGCTCACAGCAGCTGCAGAGGCAGAGCTCACCTGTGCCGTGGGGCAAGACTACCATGCCCTCTCTGCAGTTTCCCTGTTAGACCTCAAGTTGCAGCTCCCCACATTTCCCTAGAAAACAACAGCTACACATCCACCCAAAGGCTGGTTTTCTGTTGGGTCTGCAATACATGCGTTCAAAAGTAGGACTGCCTAAGCTTGGACTCCAACTCCATCCAGTACCCACATGACCTGGGCCAAGTGACTTCTTTTTTTCCTGGTATGCAAGTGGGGTTAATACAGCATCTGGCTTATCAGACGGTCAAGATGATTTCACAAGATAAAACTTGGAAAGTTCGCCATAAATGTTAGCTCGTATTATGTAATCATTATTATTATTATTATTACTGTTATTATGTATGGCTCTTTAGACCCCTCTTAAGAATCTGATGGAAGCTAAACCTTACCCAGAGAAAGGACACACAAAATGTCCCATACATTTCATGGGAGCTCAGACCATCACCACCCACCCACCCAGAGCCTCCAAAGCCCATCCATAAGTCTTTGATATGGTTTGGCTGTGTCTCCATGCAAATCTCATCTCGCATTGGAACGCCCACCATTCCCTCCTGTTGTGGAGTGATCTAGTAGGAGGTAAATGAATCATGCTGGGGGTCAGTCTTTTTCATGCTGTTCTCACAGCAGTGAATAAGTCTCACGAGATGTGATGGTTTTAAAAAGAGGAGTTCCCCTGCACAAATTCCCTCTCTTTGCCTGCCGCCATCCATGGAAGACATAACTTGCTCCTTCTTGCCTTCTGCCAGAATTGTGAGGCCTCCCCAGCCACGTGGAACTGCAAGTCCTTTAGACCTCTTTTTCTTTGCAAACTCAGGTATGACTTTAGCAGCAGCTTGAAAATGGACTAATACAGTCTTCTTGGAAGTCATGGGTCCCAGATTAAGTAGGCCATATTTAGATGACCCTGTTCGTTCTACAGGAAAGGATCTGGTGAACAACGTAAGCCACGTCCAGACTAATCTCCCAAAGACACAGCAATGGCACTAATGCTAGGAGTCACATCAGCGTGGGGACAGCCACATCTAGAGCCGTCTTGTCACCTGGTCCTTGCTCTCCTCATCAACTACCAAGATTTGAGACCATCCCAGGGGACTTTGGGGAGGGGGATATTAGAGGTCCTGATGATTGCAGCAAGCGGAGCCATTTGCTCAGGTTCAACAGGCTGGGCATGACTTTGAGCAACGAGCATCCCTGCCCGGGCTTTAAAGTGGGGACAATGGTATCCACCTTGCAGGGTAGCTGTGAAGACAAAATCAAACACTCCACAGAAAGCAGCCAGCACAGCACAAGGCACAAAATGGAATTACATCTCATCACTGAGCCAGCCGTTCTCTGTGGTGTGCGTGGAAAAAAAAGTCACCAAGCATCATTAAACAAATAAATGCCTGCTGCTCCTCAGGCAGGAGCAAGCCAAACAGAGGCACCATGTGAGAGGCAGCAAGACTGCAAATCAGATCCTGCAACCTTCAGCGTCTGCCTCTCTATTCTGGGCTTGAATCTGAAGACACTCTTTGGTTGTCTGTGTCCAAGGATCTTACGAAGTTTCACACGGGTCCCTCAGGCATCTGTAGCATCAGCCACCATAGAGAAGGACTGTCTGTCTCTGGAGTGTCCTCAGAACTCCTAGGTGAGTCTAATGGATCCATATCATCTATAATTTAAGACAACTCTTCCCAACTGGAAGAAAACCCACCCTAAGTTTCAACAGCCTTGGAAGATAACTGTCTACATATTCTCAGTTGTGCTTCAGAGACCTTCTTCCACCCCAAGAAAGCTTCACTCACAACACATGGACTGTATATGATCAGAGTGTCCCAAATATGCATTCCATGTCAGTAAAGGCTACCTGGCTATTCTTATGCAATGAAATAGCACACCGTCCCTTTGTGTTATACATATGGGGTTTCATTCATGCCGCCCCTCCACATCTCCTGAGCCCCTTCTAGGTATTAGGTGCCATCCGAAGCACTGGGAAATTCAGACATTAATAGAACATGGCCTCTGCTTTTGCAAGGCTCATTATTTATTGAGGAGGGTGGATGTGCTCACAGATTATTACAGCACCATGGCAAGGAGCAAGTGACCCTGGGAGTCTAGAGGAGAAGCAAGGTCAGAGCTACTTCCCACGCACAACTGGGGTTTTCTGAAGCTGCATCTAAATTAGCAACAAGAAGAGGCCAACACATCTGTAATTATTCCCTACTAAGAATGTAGTTTCAAATCACCAAGAAAAAGACATTATCCCACTGGAAAGTATACAAATGACATGAACAGACATTTCTCAAAAGAAGATACACAAAGGACCAACAAACATAGGAAAACATTGTCCACATCACTAATCATCAGGGAAATGCAAATTGAAACCATAAGGAGATACCACCTTACTCCTGCAAGAATGATCATTATTAAAAAGCCAAAAGACAATAGATGTTGGCGTGGATGTGGTGAAAAGGGAATGCTTACACATTGCTGGTGGGAATGTAAATTAGTACAATCTCTATGGAAAACAATACAGAGATATATTAAAGAACTAAACGTAGATCTATCACTCAATCCAGCAATCCCACTACTGCGTACCTACCCAAAGGAGAAGTCATTATAGCAAGACGACACCTGCATACATATGTTTATTGCAGCACAATTCACAACTACAAAGATATGGAACTGACCTATGTGCCCATCGACCACTGAGTGGATAAAGAAAATGTGAGATATATACGTGTGTGTGTGTGTGTATGGGATATATATATGTCTATATAGATATCTAGATATAGATATAGATATCTATATAGATAATAGATAAATCTATAGATATTGATATAGATATCTATAGACAGATCTATCTGTAGCTATAGATATCAATCTCAGCTCCCACTCACTAGCTGTATGACCTTTGGCAAGATGCTTACCTCTCTGTGCCTCAGACGTCCCATCTGTAAAGTGGGGCTAGCAATAGTACCCACTTCGTAAGGTTGATATGAAGATTAAATGAATTAAAATATGGAAACCAGAAGAGTGCCCAGCCCATAGTAGACACTCAATGAATAGTCACTACTATTATGTCTGTGGCTTTTCTAGTGGGTACCTATAGCAATTTGTCTCCAAAGATGACCTCAACATTAATTACAGCTCATTGAATTTATACTCTTGTGTAGGACTGACCCCTCTCATATTAAATCTGGGATAGCCCAGGGTAACCAATAGAATGTGGCAAAAGTGACACTGTGTGACTTCTAAGGCTAGACCTTGCAGCTACTGCCTGGGTCTCTTGATAGGGTCCCTGTCACACACCATATGGGCTACCCTTAATCTACCATGTTGTGAGGAAGCTCAAGCTAGCCACGTGGAGGGGCCAGGAGGAAAGAGAAAGAGATGCTTGGCCAAGCACTCAGCTGTTTCATCCTCTGAAGCTAAAATCCTAGGTATGTGAGTGGAGAAGACACCCTGGACATCCTACTCAATCCAGCCTTCAAGCAACTCCAGTTCCAGCTGCTACCTGGGAACCAGGTGAGAAACCCCAAGCAAGAACCGCCTAGCTGAGACAAGTCAACACACAGAACTATGAGAGTTAATGATAAAATTTTTGTTTTAAGCAACTAAGTGTTGGGGTGGTTTGTTCCTCAGCAACGGGCATTAGAGCCAAGGCTCTATATGTCTATAGACAGATCTATCTGTAGCTATAGATATCTATATCTATATCTAGATATCTATATAGACATAACTAGACATATATATCATATATATAGACATAACTAGATCTATATCTATAGATAGATCTATCTGTAGAGATCTATATAGATATATATTTGCTATATATACATATATATGTCTATGCATATACACACATACATACACACCATGGAATACAACTCAGCCATAAAAAAGAATGAAATAATGTATTTTGCAGCAACTTGGTTGTAGCTAGAGGCCATTATTCTAAGTGAAGTAACTCAGGAATGGAGAACTGCATATTCTCACTTACAAGTAGGATCTAAGCTGTGGGTGCATAAAGGCATACGGAATTGTACCATGAACCCTGAAGACTGAGAAGCAGGGGAAGTGGGGGTGAGGGGTAAGAAAGTACATATTGGGGAAAATCTACACGACTCAGGTAATGGGCACACTGCAGTCTCAGACTTCACCACTACACAATTCATCCAGGTCACCAAAAACCACTTCTACTCCAAAAGCTATTGAAATCTTTAAAAATTTTAAAGAAAAGGGTGTCGTTTCTTTGGGCAAACTATACTTTTCCTTCTGAAAAATAATGTAAACCCCAGGATTTTTTCCAGAATAAAGGAAAGGTAGATGATAGCACAGCAAGAAATTAATTTCTCAGCTCTAGCAAGACCCTACTGTTTACAGACAGTGTCATCCCAGCTGAGCACCAACTGGGATGTTCAAGTCGTTCATAAATTGGGAATTGATTCTAACCTTACAATGGTATGTGGGTGTAGCCTCTGCCCATGAATCTCTAGCCCAGTCAAAATGGTCTGGGCAGGTACAATTATCATCCCTCCCCCATACACAGGTGAGGAAGCAGAGAGTCAGAAATGCTGAATACTGCGAGTGAGTTCACTATACCTGGAAAAAGTTGAGGCTGGGACTCTAACGTATCTGCCTAATTCCAAAGTCCATGCTTGTCTTTTTGTTTTTAATAGAGTCTCGCTCTGGTTGCCCAGGCTGGAGTGCAGTGGCATAATCTTAGCTCACTGCGACCTCCTCCTCCTAGGCTCAAGCAATTCTCCTCCTCAGCCTCCTGAGTATCTGGGATTACAGGTGCACACCACTATGCCCAGCTAATTTTTGGATTGTTTGTAAAGACAGGGTTTCCCCATGTGGGCCAGGCTGGTCTCAAACTCCTGGCCTCACGTGATCCACCCACCTCAGCCTCCCAAAGTGCCGGGATCAAAGTCCTCACTTTTTACCTCTGCATTCTGCTGACCATGCCAGGGCATATCAGAAAAGATTCTGGGAAGGAGGTAACATTAGAGCTGAATCTTAAGAGAAAAATAGCAGCAGTATATCCATGGCTAAGGCACAAAGGTTTCCAGGCTCCCTGTCAGTTCACAGAATGCAGAGAGGAACAAGCAGCTCTCTCTAAATCAAAGGACCAGAAAAAGCAGCTTTGGCCAGCTTAAATTTGAAAATGACCCAAGAAACAATCCCTGTGATACATCTAAAAATGCCAGGGAAGTAAACAAAGCCTTTGGCGGTCAGATGAACTGTTGTTTTCTGTGTCTGTGAATATCTAGACACATATGGTATAGTTTAATAAAAATGCTTCTCTTGTGTTTCATTCCTATATAAAATCATACTCTCTATAATCATAATTGCAAAGCACTGAATGGCATTACCAAATTGGAGATTCAGAAGGGTAAGAGAGTGGGAAGGGAATGAGGAATTAGAAATGACTGCATGGGTACGATGTACGCTATTTAGGTGACAGTGACACTTAAAGCCCACACTTCACCTCCAGGCAACATATCCATGCCACAGAATGGCACTCGTACCACCATGCCTATAAAAATTAAAAAGCAATTTAAAAATAGAAGGTTTCAACACTTAAAAAGCATGGCAAGACATTATGAACCTCTGGGTAAACTTCAGGATGAATCAACCTCAGTGTTACTTACTGTGGCTTATAAGCATCAAACTCTACCTAGTTTTGTCTGAGAGGAGAGCTACTTCACCTATGAGAACTGTTACCAGTGACCAGATATATCTAAGTGAAAAATAAAACAGAGAGAAAGAGTGACAGAGGCAAGAGATTAAAAAAGACAGAACGACAGAGAGAAACTTTTTAAACCCTAAGTAAGACTTATGGTTTAAAGGAGACGACGTCCCCAAAGCATAAACATTTATCTCCTCCTAAAACCTAATAAAATGATAGTAAAGGAATTTTAAAAGTCAGGGATCTGCAAGAATTACAAGAAAGAGATGGAGATGTCTTGTTAAAGACAGATTTTAACACATTCATGGAGTGTGTTTCAGGAAGTTGACAGGAAGTGGGGTAAAGGAAACTCCAGCCAAGACAACAACAGAACGGAAAGGGATCAGCCACGGAAAAAGCTGATCCCCTTCAAGAACCCAACAGAGTCTTAAGACCTGGAATGCCAAGCCAAGCCCAGGGGAGGTGGGAGAGAAACGCAGAGCTGAAAACACACTGCACTCAGCAGGGAGGTCTTAGAGCACCGGCAATCTGCGAGTGAGATGTCCAGAAAAAGATACAAGAGAGTAAATTCTTGACTGTATACTTAATATAAGACAAATATTGAAACATACGTAACCCACAGCAAAGACACATAGTTGAAAGTAAAAAGAAAGGCAACTATAAACTCCAGAAGAAAAAAAAAATGTCACCTTAGTACTATCAGCTCTGAAAAGAATAATATTCATATAGCCGAAATAATCTTACCCTGTTTATTTCATCAAATATAGTAAAAATGGCAATTTGTTGAGGTTAAAGGAAGGGGAGACATGGGGTTGAGATGAGACTAAATCTCATCTATCACAGCCAGAAATCTGAATTAACAATGACTGAAATTGGCCAATCAAGAACCAGCAAAATATACATATTATCTGGGCCTTGGGGATCACCACCAGTGGAGAGTTGAAGCTAAGAGAATTTAAAGTTGTTGCCTCTTGGGAATGGACAAAGGCAGAAACTAAGTCTTTTTTTTTTTTTTTTTTTTTTTTTTTTTTGTTATGGAGTCTTGCTCTGTCACCCAGGCTGGAGTGTAGTGGTGCAATCTTGGCTCACTGCAACCTCCCCCTCCTGGGTTCAAGTGATTCTCCTGATTCAGCCTCCTGAGTAGCTGGGATGACAGGCATCCGCCACCATGCCCAGCTGATTTTGTATTTTCAGTAGACATGCGATTTTACAATGTTGGCCAGACTGGTCTGAAACTCCTGACCTCAAGTGACCCACCCACCTCGGACTCCCAAAATGCTAGGATTACAGGCATGGGCCACTGTCCCTGGCTGATTACTTTTCATTTTAAACCTCTCAATACAGATTTATTTTTTAATCACAGACATGACTATTTTAAATTACAGCTATTATGGTCACGTACGATGGTTCAAGCTTATAATTTTAGCGCTTTGTGAGGCCAAGACAGGAGGACTGCCTGAGGCCATGAGTTTGAGACCAGCCCGGGCCACATGGTAGATCTCATGTGTACAAATAAAAAAATTAGCTGGACATGGTGGCACATGCCTGCAGTCATAGCTACTAAGGAGGCTGAGGTGGGAGGACTGCTTAAGCCTTAGACTTTGAGGTTGCAGTAAGGTACGATGGTGCCTGCACCCCAACCCGGGTGACAGACTGAACCCTGTCTCTAAAAAGTAATAACAAATAAAAATAAATGAATAAATAAAATCTAAGACCCTTAGGCATATGTGTTTGGGCCCATGTGTGCATAATTCCCTGTGTGTGTGAAATCAGGTATGTGTTAGTTACTGCATCAAAATGTCTGGAATAAAGCCCCTGATACTAGGAAGAGGGGTGAATGTGGCACCCTCAGAAAATAGTGGCATAAGTAGGGGAAGTGGTATGGGAGGAAACATTTTCCTTCTACGTCTTTCTCTGCTGTTTTAATTTTAACTTCACCATGAGCGTGTATTGCCTTTGTGATTATTTTTAAATGGAGGGAGGGAGGGGTAAATGGCAGGGAGAGAATGAGTTGTTCAGAAAATACTGAGCAGGTGGGTGTGAAGCAGATTCAAGAGAAGTAAAACCGGGTCTGCACACCTGAGTGCCAAAGAAGTCTCCCGGTGTGCGCCCAGAAACAGGACTTGTCAAGTGCCTCCCTAAAGCATGTAAGCATGAAATGCAAGCAAAGCAATGACAGTGGTTAACCTAGGGACCCAGCAACTGATATTTAACAAGTGAGTAACCAACTCCATTGCCCCAAGAACAGCCATGTTGGTGGTTTTGGTTTTTGTTGTTTTGCTGCTGCTGTTGTTTTTGTTTTGGGGTTTTTTTCTCCCCATGGAGAAACTTAAGTTGAAGTGAAAATACTAACTTCATATCTGTGCACTAACCAGCCAACCAAGATTACCAAAGTTCTGCTGAGATGCCTGCCATGAGGGAGGTGAAATAAGCCTCACCCCCAGTGGCTGTTGCTTCTAGACATGATTCTCTTTGACTTACACCAAATTATCCTCACAATCCCTGATGACAGCAAAGAAGTGTAGGAGGATGAAGCTTGTTCTGACCCAGCAGTGATATGATGCTTTGCCTCATGGTCCTGCGGAACAGAGCAGGCTGGGACTGCAGCAGATACAGGGCATAAAGTGATCCAGGTGATGCAAGGCAGGGCACGGCAGAAAGGGCATGCTCTCTCAAAGCAACCTTACCTTGCTCTGCAGAGCATTGCTGTGCATTTAACTCAGTCTTTCAGGATAAATCTCTAAATATCAGAATTCTACAACACCCCAGTCAGGCGCAGTGGCTCATGCCTGTAATCCCAGCACTGTGGGAGGCCTAGGTGGAGGTCAGGAGATCAAAACCAGCTAGGCCAACATGGTGAAACCTCATCTCTACTAAAAATACAAAAGTCAGCCAGGCATGGTGGCGGGCACCTGTAATCCCAGATACTTGGGAGGCTGAGGCAGGAGAATCAGTTGAACCCAGGAGGTGGAGGTTGCAGTGAACAGAGATCATGCCACTGCACTCCAGCCTGGGCAAAAAAAGTGAAACGCCATCTCAAATGAATGAATGAAATCTAGACCTCTTTCCTCAGAAAGGGAGTATCTGACATATTGGTAAGGGCTGTTATCCAAATCAGAAAAAGTTCTAAGTCTTCTTTACTCACTATTCTATTTATTTATTTTTGCGGGGACAGCATCTTGCTATGTTGCCCAGGCTGGAGTGCAATGGCATAACTTTGGCTCACTGCAGCCTCAACCTCCTGAGCTCAAGCAATCCTCCCACCTCAGTCTCCCAAGTAGCTGGGACTACCGGTATACTCCACCATGCCTAGTTATTTTTGTGTATGTGTGTATTTTTTGTAGAGATGGGGATCTCACTACATTGCCCATGTTGGTCTCAAACTACTGCACTCAAGCAATCCTCCTGAGTAATTGGGACTACAGGTGTGTGCCACCATGCTGAGCTAATTTTTTAATTTTTCTATAGATGGGGTCTCACTATGTTCCTAGGCTGGTCTCAAAATTCTGGGCTATAGCAATCTTCCCACTTAGGCCTCTCAACGTGTTGGGATTATAGGCATAAGCCACCGCATCTGGCTTACTCACCATTCTGAAACTGAAGTGTAACTCCCTGTTTAAAATCCTAAATGGCTGCCCATCATCCAGAAGTGTCCATCTGCATGTGTGCCACCTTGCTTCTGCATCTGTGGGATTTCCCATTTCTTCTCCTGCAGGCTTCATTTTTCACAAGAAAATAATTTCACAAGAAATTTCTTGCAACGGCAAGAAATATGGAGAAGTAAGATTCAATAAAATCTCACAGATCCTAACAGCGGGTTTCTGAAAGCCACTTTCTTTTGCTAATCAATAGGGTAAAACATGGTCTTTAAAGGAGTCAAGGCAAACATCTAGAGATACAGAGTTGAGGGGAAAATAGACCCCATCATTTCCTGCCAACCCCCCTCATCAATCATTCTCCACAGATGTAAGTGACTCCCAGCAGAAGACAGAAAGCAGGTATTTCAGAAACTCCATGGGAAGAATCTCTAGCAAGATGTTGCTGATCACAATAAAAGCCTGTGTGGTGCCAGGCTCAGAAGAGGAACACTTGATCTCTCTTTAATATGAGCCCCAGCTTCTGTAATTAAGTGTGGCAGGTGAAATAGGTTACCTCACTGATTCTGAAACATGTGGTACTCAAGTTGGTCCCAGGCTGATCTGACCAAACCAGCATTCCGTAAGGCTACCTGTTCAAACTTCACATAGGGTGATCTTCATTCATTATTTGTTCCCTTGCAAAGCCCACCTGAGACACACTACATCACACAAGCTGCAGGTGGCTGAAAACCTAACTGTGAAAGGCAAAACTCCCCCAAGGCAATAAGCAAAAGACAAAGAATTGAAAAATAGGTAAAGGATAGGAATAGGCAAATTTCATGAAACAAGATTCAAATTGCCAGTAATGTCATGAAGAGGTTCAAATTCACTGAGAAGAGGACAAATGCAAATGAAAACATCTCTCTATACTGTTTGGGGGGAAAAAATCACTTTATCTGGCTAACATCTACCAGTCCTCCAGGTCCCAGCTGAAATTCCTCTTCCACATAGAAATTATTTCCTTCATAGCGCTCATCCCCAGTTATGATAGATTTATATGCATGTTTACAAGTCTAATTTCTTGTCTTCCCTGCTAGCCCATGAGCCCCATGAACAGAGCAACAATATCTGATTTATTCACTACTAATGTCCCCAGGACTTAGAAGAGTATCTGGCAATAGGAGGTGCTTAATAGGCATTTATTCAATGAATGAGTGAATGCACAAATGAACAAAGAACAGTTGACTTTCCGCAGCACTGGAATAGGATTCTGGGTCCATGTTTAGATCACCAAGACAGACTCAACTCCCCTAAAGTACACAAGACAGAAGAACACAGTTGCCCCAAACAGGTTCAAAAAGTAGGAGGAAAAAGAGCTGTTCCAAACCCCACATACCTGTAATATAAATGTGGGAGGATTATAGAACACCCCTCTATAGGACCACCACTGGGGAGCCTCCTGATTTAATCTCCCTAAAAGGCGTAGCAGAGGATGCTACCAATGTGTAAATCCTCCCAAAACTTAAGCCTTTAAATTCTACGGCACAGGAGCTGTCAGAAAGCAATATTTTGTGAGCTACAGATTCCAATAAAACTCACTCTGAGATGATGAAGCCTTCCTTGGTAGCCTAAGGGCTGATATATGAATAATCTGCCAGCATTATGCTGTGTCACTTAAATATTCCTTTGGAGATTTGTCAGAAGGAAACTTAAGTAAAATTAAAGTTCAAATGGAAATGAAAAATTAAATTATGATCAAAGCTATAATCTCATATTGGATTTTAAAAAAAAAACATAAAGAAAAGTTCCATTTAAGATTTCCTGTTTTGTATTTATGGATCCAAACTCAGGTACTCCCACTGTGCCTTGTTTGAAAGGCTGATATGCAGCGTGTGGGCCTCCCCCCTTATTTAGATGCTGAACCTAGCTCCGGGGGAAAAAAAGGCATCTCAGCTTCTATGGGCAATTCGATTTCAATCATTTTTGCTTTATTGGAATTTTCATAGGAGTCCAGGTACAAGAGATTCAGAATTAATCTAAGTCATAAACGAAGCAAAAAAAAATGAAGAGGAATGGAGTGAATGATAACTGAACACCTATAAGGCCTGTTTCCTTTTTCCTAAAATGGGCACCGTGGCTGGGGAGAGAGGAAGGGACCCACACCATTTGGAATCAACACCCTCAACATCAGAAGCATGTCTGAAGTTTATCTAAAACACTGGCATCTGTGACTCCCACAGCCAGCTTTTCTCCAGGGTTTCATAATGTTCCCTGCCTCCTAACAGACTGAGAGCAGCTGTGATGGAAAGAGAGGTGACAGCAAACAGAAGTCTGGAAGCCCCTAGAGAGAGACACAGCTTGACCGTGGAACTGAAATACAGACTCTAAAGATTAGCATTTACTGCAGACTGAGCCTTGTGTCACTTGTCTGCAAATAATCCTCTGCCCATGCAGCTCATGTGTTACAGCCCGACAGAAAATCCCAGGGAGAATAGGGATAATATCCCATGTGCCCTGTGCTATAGGGATCCATCAACACCATGATGATAATATAATAAAACCAGTGAAGCATCCACTCCAGTAAAGACAAGCAGCCTCTCTGAGTCTAAGCTTAAGGCAGCTGTATTCCTGTATCATAAATAATAGAGGTCATTTTACAGCTTGAAGTTTTATTTATCAATCAAAGCAACACCCCAAAAAAGCACACACAAAATACTAGAAAAAAAGTATTTACCTAAAAGAAGGTGGTAAAAGAGAAAAGGAAGAACAAACAACAGAGGATACAAACAAAAAATAAAAGCCAAGACAGACTTCAACCTGACCATATCCATAATTACATTAAATATAAATGGCCTAAACACCCCATGTACAAGGCACAGATTGACAATTTAAACCAAAAAAAGCAAAATTAACTATATACTATTTATAAGAAATACAATTTAAATATACGACACATACAACACAGATTACACTAAAAAAGTGGGAAACACTATTCACATATGCCATCCAAACATTAAGAGTTTGAGAGCTGGTTTGGCATGAATAATATCAGACAAAATAAACCTCAAGACAAGGAGCATTACTAGAAGTAAAAATGGTCATTTTATAATGATAAAAGGGTCAATTTATAAACAAGACAAAAATAACACTAAAAATGTATGCAGTACCTATTAACAGAGCTTCAAAATATATAATGTAATAGTTGAAAGACAAATTCATCAACCATTCTGTAAGATTTTTAGCACCCCATTCTAAGTAATTGATAAAGCAACCAGAAAAAATTAGTAGACATTTATAAAATTTGAATGACACAATCAACCAACTTGACCTACTTGATATTTATAGTATGACAGACCCAAAAACTATAGAATACACATTCTTTTCAAGTGCCCATGGAACATTCATTAAGAGAGACCATATGCTGCTGCTCCATAAAGCTAGTCTCATTAAACTTACAAAATACTAAAATCAAAAACATGATTTCTCTGACAAGAGAATTTAATTAAAAATCACTAAAAATAAGTTATCTAGAAAATTACCAAATATTTAGAAATTAAATAACTCACTGCTAAATGCCCAAAGAGTAAAATATGAGGGGAATTGGAAAATATTTTGAACTGTATGATAACCAAAAGACAATATACTGAAATTTGTGATATGCAGATAAACCAACACTAGCCTAGATATATACTGCATTAAATGCCTATATTAGAAAATAAAAAAGCTATAAAATGAATGCTCTAAACCAAAACCTTAAGAAGCTAAAGAAGAGCAAATGGAACTCAAAGTAACTACAAGAAAGAAAATAAAAATGAGAGAGAAATCAATGAAATAGAAAATATATGAACAATAGAAAAACTCAACAAAACCAAAAGTAGGTTTCTTAAAATAATGAATAAAACCAATAAACACTATATTAGCTGACTATAGCTGTACAACAAATTATCCTAAAACTTAGTGACTTAAACACCTGCTATCTCATAGTTTTACAGAGTTTCAACTGGGTGCATGTGACATGTGGTTCTTTTATAAGATCATAATCCAGATGTCAGCCAGGGCTGCAGTTATCTCAAGGATTTACTAAGGAGATGGAGCGCTGTATCCAAACTCACTTATATAGCTGTTCGAAGTCTGCAAACGTGGGCAGGCTATTGGACTGATGACTGGCTGCTGGCTGCAGGATTCTCCCTTAGCTGGCTTCCATTAGAACAAGCACAGAGGAGAGCAAGAAAGGAAAAACAAGATGGAAGCAAGGGTCTTTCTGTAAACTGGTCTCAAAGGTAACATCCCATTGCTTTCTCCATGTTCTATTCATTAGAAGTCAGCTGCTAACTTCAGTTCACACACGAGGGGAGGAGATTACACAAGGATGTGGATGTCAAGAGGCAGAGACTATCGGAAGCCATTTTAAGGACTGTCTACCAAAAATAAACCTAAAAAGAGTGATCAGGACAAAAAAGAGAAAGAGGAAACAAAATCACCAATATCAGAAATTAGAGAGGGAACATTACAACAACTACTAAAATAATAAAATAGACAAAATGAATGATACTTTGTTTTTCAAAAATGTCATTTTGTGAATAAATTCAACAACCTAGATGAAATGAACAAAGTACCAAAACCAAAAAAAAAGCAACTAGAAAATACGAAACGTTTTACAGTTATCACATAAATTGAATTCATGAGTTAACATTTTCCCACAAGGAAATGTCCAGTCCCAGATGTCTTCACTGGCAAATTTTATCAAATCTTTTTTTTTTTTTTTGAGATGGAGTTTCGCCCTTGTTGCCCAGGCTGGAGTGCCATGGCGCGATCTCAGCTCACCACAACCTCCACCTCCTGGGTTCAAGCAATTCTCCTGCCTCAGCCTCCCAAGTAGTTGAATTACAGGCATACGCCACCAGGCCTGGATAATTTTTTTGTATTTTCAGTAGAAAGAGGGTTTCTCCATATTGGTCAGTCTGGTCTTGAACTCCAGACCTCAGGTGATCTGCCCACCTAGGCGTCCCACAGTGCTAGGATTACAGTTCTGAGCCACCATGCCTGGCCCAAATCTTTAAAAACTAAATAATAAGGCTGAGTATGGTGGCTCATGCCTGTAATCCCAGCACTTTGGGAGACCAAGGTGGGTGGATCACAAGGTCAGGAGTTCAAGACCAGCCTGGCCAAGATGGTGAAACCCCATCTCTACTAAAAAGACAAAAATTAGCCGGACGTGGTGGCAGGCACCTGTAATGCCAGCTGCTCAGGAGGCTGATGCAGAGAATTGCTTGAACCCAGGAGGCAGAGGTTGCAGTGAGCCAAAATCCTGCCACTGCACTCCAGACTGGATGACAGAGTGAGACTCCATCTCCAAATAAATAAATACATAAATAAATCAAACAAATATTACTTAAATTCTTTCAGAAAATAGTAGAGATGAAGCCACTTTCTTTTTTATTATTATTCCAACAGGTTTTTGGGGAACAGGTGGTGTTTGGTTACGTGAATAAGTTCATCAGTGTTGACTTCTGAGATTTTGGTGCACACAACACCCAAGCAGTATACACTTCATCCAGTGTATACTCTTTTATCCCTCACCCCCTCCCACCCTGCCCCTGAGTCCCCAAATCCACTGTATCATTCTTATGGCCTTTTGTCCTGAGATGAGGATACTTGCAACCCATTTTTAAGACCAGCATATATGCATGCAAAACATATATATATCTCCTTCATGAAAGTTCATGCAAAAATCTTTAACGAAATACTTGCAAGTGAAATCCAGCAATCTATTAAAAGGATAATACAATATGACCAAATGAGATTTATCTGAAGAATGTGAGATTGGTTCATCATTCCAAAAAGTAGTTAGAGTAATTTAACACACTAAGAGAAAAAAGGAAAAAAAAACTTACAATTTTCTCAATATATGCAAAAAAAAAAAAAAAAGCATTTGACAAAATTTTACACTCATTCATGATTTTTATAAAAATTCTCAGGAAACTAGGAATAAAGAGAAACTTCCTTAATGTGATAAAGTGCATCTATTTAAACAAAACCTATAACTAACATCATATTTAGCAGTAAAACAATGAATGTTTTTCCATTAAGATCAGGAATAAGGCAAGAATATTCATTATCCCCATGTGTATCCACAATTTTACTAGAATTCTTAGTTAGTTCAATAGGGAAAAAAAAAATTTAAACATGCATAAAAATTACAGGAAAAAGAAGAAAAACTATCATTATTTGCAAATGACATGATTGCATACATTAGAAAGTCCCAAGAAATCCACAAAAAGCTCACCAAATTAACTCAGAAATATTTCTAGATACAAAGTCACTATATAAAAATCAGTGACTGAAACGGCCATAATCAAAAATAATGGCAAGGGCAGATGTTGATGAGGATGTAAAACAAGTGGGACTTTCATACGTGGCTGGTGAGAATGGCGAAACCACTTTGGGACTTTCATACGTGGCTGGTGAAAATGGTGAAACCACTTTGGAAAACTTTACCAGTTTCTCATAAAGTTAAACACACATCTACCCTATGACTCAGCAATTCTACTCCTGAGAATTTACATAAAAGAATATGTTCACACAAAGTTTGGTAAATATTTATTCATAGAAGTTTTACTCATAATAAGCAAAAACTGGAAACAAATGCCTAACAACTGGTAGATAAATGAATTATGAACTATGCGTTCAGTGAACTGCTACTTACCCACTAAATGTCAAAAAAGAAAAAGAGCCACTGATACGCACAATATGGATTGATTTCTAAAACATCTTTTTGAGCAACAACAACGACAACAACAACAAAGCCAGGCACAAAGGAGTGTATACTATGATCCCAGGACCTCGTTAATTTAATCCATGGTGATGGAAATTGTTGGAACAGTGATTGCCCCTGGAAGGCTACAGGGTTGTGTGACAGGGCTACGAAAGAATTTTCCAGGGCCAAAGAAACATTCTAAACTTTGTTTGGCACGATGGTTGTGTGAGTGTATGCAAGTCAAAACTCATCAAATTGAATGCTTAAGATCTGTGCATTTTAACATAGATATTTTTAAAATCACATAGAACACACAATTCCAGCTATCACAAATTCTGTCCTGTCTGTGCTCTGCAAAATATTGAATTTCTCAACATTCTCAGTATCATTTTTATTGCGTTTTTTTTCAGCCTCTTTTCCTTTGTTTCTCCCAACAAGCCAACCTCTAGCTTACCAGGTAGTCTTCATGAATGTTTCCAGCCAAGTTGTAAAGAACCAAACTCTACATAGCAGAGAAATAATGAAATGAAATGAAAAGAGGGGCATGGAGGAAGGGACGGAGGGAGGGAAGGTTTATTTTGGAGTACTCTAGAAATAAAAACGCCATCATTTGAGACTTATTCACCCCAACACTCTCCCAAGATTTGATCTTACTATTAATTCAAAATTAAATACAGTCTCTTGTTACACTACTCACTACAGAAGTTACAAACCAGCTGCCTACAATGTATTTTGTTTAAACGACAAGGTATTTTTTATTTGAGCTAACATGTAATAATTAGAAAATTTCACATAAAAATCCAAACTTCCTAATTTTCTTAAACCATTACTAGATCTAGCAACCGTCAATGGGTGCTTAAATGTGGCTGCCTTTTGTTCAAAGGGCAGCTGATCACGTCTTTTACTTAGATACATTTGTTTCCAGAGGATTCACTGTTTACTGCTATGACTGCAAACAGTTAATTCAATGGAAAAATAACCTTGTGTTTAATTCTAGCTAGACACCTTTGCCTACAAAAGTATCTGGGCAACACCTTACTTTCTATGTTTAAAAGAGAGAATACCAAGTGTTAAAGACATTAATACCTAACAGACTTGGTTTCTGGCCTATTCATACAGATCAAAGAGAATCTAAAAGGGAGTATGTGTACCACAGTGTGATTAAAATATTTAATACCAAATCTGTAGTGCCTACAATCAGCTATTGGTCCACCTAAAATCTTACGTGCAACCACTAATTTGTCGTAAATTGAGAAACAGTAGCCTCAAGTCTAAACCCCTCCACTGAAGAAACTATCTATGGGATGGGAGAAAATACTTGCAAACCATACATCAGACAAAGTTAGAACATAAATAACAAACTCCAAAAACAACTCAAAAAATGGGCAAATGATCTGAGTAGACATTTCTCAAAAGAAGACATACGAATGACCAACAGGTATATGAAAAATGTTTAAAATCACTAATTAGCAAGGAACTGTAAACTAAAGCCACAATGATGTATCACCGGACACCTATTAGAATGGCTATGATAAAAAAGATAAATGATAACAAGTATTGGTAAGGATGCAAGAGAATGCTTGCATGCCGTCTTGGGAATGTAAGCTAGTACAGCCATTATGGAAAACACTACAGAGATCCCTCAAAAAATTAAGAGCAGAAATACCAGCAGGGCACAGTGGCTCACACCTGTAATCCCAGCACTTTGGGAGGCTAAAGTGGGTGGATCTCAAGGTCAAGAGATCAAGACCATCCTGGCCAACATGGTGAAATGCCCGTCTCTACTCTACTAAAAATACAAAAGTTAGCCAGGCATGGTGGTGTGTGCCTGTAGTCCCAGCTACTGGGGAGGGTGAGGCAGGAGGATCGCTTGAACCCAGGAGTCGGAGGTTGCAGTGAACTGAGATCACGCCACTGCACACTCCAGCCAGGTGACAGAGAGATTCTCTCTCTCCAAAACAGAAAAAAGAAAAAAAAAAGAACTACCCTATGATCCAGCAATCACATATCTGGGCATATATCCAAAGGAACTGAAGTCAGTCTGTTGAAGAGATATCTACACTCCCAGGTTCACTGCAGCACTATTCACAATAGACAATACATAGAAGCAACCTAAGTGTCCATGATGGATGGATGGATAAGGAATATATACACAATGGAATACTATTTGGCCTTTAAAAAGAAGAAAATCCTGTCATTTGCAACAACACAGATGAACCTGGAGGGCATTATGAAAAGCAAGCTAAGCCAAGCTCAGAAAGACAAATAACCACATGATCTCAAATATATGTGGAATCCAAAAAGTTGAACTCAGAGATGTTAAAAAAAAAAAAAAATAGAATGGTGGTTGCCAGGAGCAGTGAGAGAAGAGAAGACGTTGGTCAAAGAATATAAAATGTCAGATAGGAGGAATATGTTCAAGAGCTCTACTATTAAAAAACCATAATAATTAATTAATTAAAAGGTAAATTCCGGGCAGGTGCAGTGGCTCATGACTGTAATCCCAGCACTTTGGGAGGCCAAGGCAGGCGGACCACGAGGTCAGGAGTTCAAGACCAGCCTTACCAACATGGTGAAACGCCACCTCCACTAAAAATACAAAAATTAGCTGGGCGTGGTCATGCACACCTGTAATCCCAGCTACTCGGGAGGCTGAGGCAGGAGAATCGCTTGAACCTGGAAGGTAGAGGTTGCAGCGAGCTGAGATCACACCACTGCACTCCAGCCTGGGCAACAGAGTGAGACTCTGTCTCAAAAAAAAAAAAAAAAAGAAGAAGAAGAAGATAAATTCCTCCAGTGAGAACCAAGGATTTGTCTTGTCGACTTTTCCATATCCCTGGAACCAAGCACAGTATCTGGCCCAGAGCATCCACATATTTTTCAATTAAATAGATTCAATAGGTTCTGAGTATATAAACATCTCCCAGTGGGAAATTGGAATGCAGAATCACAACACAGGATGGGAATCCGTCTCCTGCTGTTCCAGCAAAGAATTCTAAATGAGGAAGAAACCAAGTCATGAGAGGCCACCAGAAACACAGTCCTTCAAAGATGCATCCAACATGGATGGAGATGCTGCTTTTTATAAAATGCTACATCCAATCTGAACACCCAGATAGTTTAGTGCATGCTTCAGACAAGACAGATTGGAAAAAAGATTCAGGGCTCAAGATTATATTTCCAAGCTGGATGAAGAAGACATCTATGAGAACACAGGAAACGCCCAGGAAAAACCTGAGGCAATGGAGGGAGATGCCTTTCACAGGCAGGAGACCAATGACCAGTGTCAACCTGATGATATTAGCAATGGTAGTAATAAGTAACAATGAAGTTAATATTTATGAAGTCCTCACTCTCTGATAAGGGGTATTCACGCATCCTCTCATTTCATACGCACTATTGTCCTGGAGGTAAAAAGCTTAATTATCCCCATTCTATGTAGAGAAAACTATGGCACCCAGATGCCCCCCATCCTGGTACTGACATCCTTGTATAACCCTTTCCCTGTGAATGTGGGTGGGACCTATAACTTTCTTATAACCAAGAGAATATGGCAGAGGTGATGGGATGTATGTGATTATGTTAGGATGTGAAGTTGTCTTATTAGGAGGTTGTCTGGCTTGCTGGTTTTGAAGATGCAAGCTGCTGTCATGAGTGGCCAGGTAGAGAGGCCCATGTGGCTAGAAGGTGAGGGCAGCAAGAATCTGACACCCTAAGTGCAGCAGCCTGCAAGGAACTGAATGGTGCCAACAGCCAGATGAGCCTGGAAGCCAACCCATCACCAGTCAAGTCTCCAGATGAGAACCGAGCCCTGGCTGACACGATGACCGCAGCCCTACACTGAACCCAGCTAAGTTACACCTGGATTCCTGACCCACAGAAACCATCAGGGATAAATGTGTGCTGTCTCAAGCCACAACGTTTATAGTAATTTTGCGGCACAGCAACAGATAACTAATACGAAAACTGTCTTGGGTCATTTACATTACTAGAGGAAAATTAGAACTTGGATTTGAACTCTGATTTCTGAGTTGTGTTCTCAGTCTCCCCAGGGAGACCTGTCCTCGGAGACAGTTATGCCAGGCTGTGATGACTGTTCTCCTCCTACCCAGAAGCTTTCAATATGCATGTCAAGCATGTGACCCCAGCTACATATACCAAATATATTTCTGACAAGTGGCAGAACATCGTGAGCTTTCCTGTTTTACTGAGCGCTACAGAAAGGAAGAATCATCTCTGTCTTTTCTTTTTTTTTGAGATAGTCTCACTCTGTCACCAAGGCTGGAGTGCAATGGTGCAATCTCAGCTCACTGCAACCTCAGCCTCCCGAGTAGATGGGATCAAAGCACACGTCAACACACCCGGCTAATTTCATATTTATAGTAGAGACAGGGTTTTGCCATGTTGGCCAGGCAGGTCTTGAACTCCCAGCCTCGAGTGATTCGCCTGTCTCATCCTCCCAAAGTGCTGGGGCTACAGGCATGAGCCACTGCATCCGGCCTGTCTTTTTCATGGTATGTCCACATGCAACAGCCCAGTGGTCAGCACACAAAAGGGTCTCAACGTGAAATGAAAGGGCAAACACAGGAGAAACCTAGGAGTGTTCAGAAATAGTTCTCAGTCACTGACTGTTTAATATGTACAGTCCTGGGTGCCACCCACAAGACTCTGACTTGTTAGCTCAGTGTTGGACACAGGGAGCCACCTGGTTAAGAGGGATCCCAATGCATTTTGAGACAGCTGATCATCAGACTGTACTGTAAAAATTACCCCCCAAAGATGCGAAGGGAAACAGAAAGGCACAGGCATGCTAGAGACTAGAACAGAACACAAGTAAAATATGAACAAGTTCATTGCAGAAGGAGATTCTCCCCCATAGCTGCACATCAGAATCAGCTGCGGAGATTTTAAAACCCCAGTACCCAGGCTCTGCATCCCAGATCAATTACTGCAGAATCTCCTGGGGATGGAACATGGGCATCAGTATTTTTTGTTCTGTTTTTCTTTCATTTGAGATGGAGGCTTGCTCTGCTGCACAGGCTGGAATGCAGTGGTATGATCTCTGCTCACTGCAACCTCTGCCTCCCAGGTTCAAGCCATTCTCCTGCCTCAGCCTCTGGAGTAGCTGGGATTATAGGTGTGCACCACCATGCCCAGCTAATTTTGTGTTTTTAATAGAGACAAGGACAGGGTTTTGCCATGTTGGCCAGGCAGGTCTTGAACTCCTGGCCTCAGGTGATCCACCCACCTCAGCCACCCAAAGTGCTGCAATTATAGGTATGAGCCATTGCACCTAGCAGTATTTAATGAGGCATATTTCACATAACTTATAAGACCCTGTGTGAAAAGATATACTTCAGTGTCATTAAATACATTCAAAACGTTAAGCAACCATCACCTCTGTCTAGTTCCAAAACATTTTCATTAACTTCTTAAAAAAAAAAAAAAATGGACCCATCAAGCAACTCTCCATTCCCTCCCCTTTCCCCCAGCTCCTGGCAACCACTTACCTGCTTTCTGCCTCTATAGATTTGCCTGTTCTGGACACTTCACATAAATGGAATCACATAATATATATAATGATCAAAAGGTAGCAACAACCAAAATGGCCATTTGATTGATGAATGAATAAACAAAACGGACTGTATCCATACAGTGGAAATTCTGGTGTGTACTACAATGTGGATGGACCTTGAAAACATCATGCTAAGTGACACAGAGCCTTGGTATTGCCTCATCTCCCCAGGAAATTCCAAGGTGCAGCCAAGGTTCAGACCCACTGACGAGCAGTGGTTATGGTTGGACATGGATAAAATAAGGCAGCCAGGGGCAGGAGGGACGTTTCATTGAAGACGACTATTTGTGGATGCCGAGCAAGGGTAGGGATGAGGTGTAATAACAGCAAACCCAATCTCAACACAGCATGGCCAATTTTATCTTCAGCCAGCTGATATGTGGCATGGGGTTTGGATGCAGGAGCTAGAGAACCCCAGTGAGATTTAGAAAATATTAGTGATATTTTATTTTCCCTTGATGTATAAAGAGACCAACCATAGGATCACAACTTGATCTCAGTCATGGACCCAACTTGACTTTACAAATTGTTGTATTTTTAATTTTTTTGAGACAGAGTCTCAGTCTGTCACCTAGACTAGAGAGCAGTGGTGTGATCTCGGCTCAGTGCAACCCCTGCCTCCCAGGTTCAAGCAATACTCCTGCCTCAGCCTCCCAAGTGGCTAGGATTACAGGCATACACTACCACGCCTGGCTAATCTTTGTATTTTTAGTAGAAACGGGGTCTTGTCACGTTGCCCAGGCTGGTCTTGAACTCCCGGCCTCAAGTGATCCCCCCACCTCAACCTCACAAAATGCTAGGATTACACGTGTGAGTCATTATGCCCAGCCTCCAAATTTTATTTGAAGTTTGACTTTCTACCTCCAGAAAATTCAAAGCTTTTCCCAAGTCACAGTGGGACACCCCAGAGTTAATTTGAGAGAAATGTGCCTTTAAAAACAACTCCGATATGAATACCAAACTAGACTCTGACTTCCCCTTCCACTGACTCCCACCCACCCAATCGGGGGAGTGATGTATGAGGGTCTATTTGCATTGAGTTTTAATGGAAAGTAAGGTTGTGTCACTCAAAGGAAAAACAAATCATAGCCGATACTGGAACTGTGGATTAATAACATGGCTGAGTGTTGGTACAGGCTTTCCACAGCAATATTTTTTTTTAGAAAGAAAGAAAGAGAAAAGAAAGAAAGAGTGAAAGAAAGAAAAAAAAAAGAATGTAAGAGAGAAAGAAAGAAGACACAGCAATATTAAAACTGAGAAAATCGGCAATGAAACGCCCAGCCACATTTCTGCCAAATGATTTGGGGGAAAACAACAGAGGGACTCCTCAACTTTTCCTTTGCTACATAAAGTGGGTTTGGCTGAAAATACCAAATGTGCCTGTTGCTGGGATCTTTCAAATGAAAGCAAGCTGGGAGTCAACCTCCAGAGCCACAGGCCAGAAATGGGTTTAGACCAAACTACTATAGTAACACTGGTGCACATCTAAAGAGTTTTATCTCCCTCACAGCAATCCAGATTAATTTAATACGCTTTCTTAATGGCATCCTGCATTTCTCATGAAAGCAAATGAATGCCCATCTATCTGTGATCAATTAGGGCAAAAAAAGTTCATATGTTTAGGGTATAGAGGAGGAGGAGTTGTTGGCTATAAGAAAAAGAAAAAAGTACTGCAAATGGCCCTTCCAAGCCTAGACATCTTCATCATACACACAAACACTCCTCTTCACAAATGGACCTCAAGTAACCTCAGGCTGGAGGTCCCCCTTGGCAGTATATTTTTGTTCTCGTTCTTTCTCGCCATCCCTCCGGCCCACCCAGCTCACATTCAGCAACCAAGTCATGCGGGTTTTACCTCCCAAATCTTTTTCAAATCCATTCACTCCTCAGTCACTCTCCTGACACCACCATAAACCAAGCCACCATCACCTCCAGCTGTTTCACTGCAAATGTTTCCTAACTGGCCTCTCCTTTTTCCTCTGGCCCTGTTTCAATCTGCACTCCTCACAGAGACCAAAGCAATCATTTCAGAAGGCGCATCCAAACAGAGCATTCACTTTCAATGGCTCCCACTGCTCTGTGGGTTAACAATGATAAAAGCTCACCTATACTGAGCACACGCTGTATCTCAGTTCATCCCTCCATCAGCCCCTTACTTCATCAGCAGGGAAGCTGGGATGCAGAGTAGTTAAATGGGATACCCAAGGTGGGACTACTCATGTGAAGTTCCAACACTCTAATGTGAGAGCCTACATGACCAGCCCCACTCTTTCTCCAGCCTCATTTTCTAATGCCTCTCACTTGCCCTGCAGTTTCCAGCCACAGGAACCTCTAGAAAGTCCCTTAAATCTGGCTGGGCGCAGTGACTCTCACCAGTAATCCCAGCACTTTGGGAGGCCAAGGGGGGTGGATCACCTGAGGTCAGGAGTTCAAGACCAGCCTGGCCAACGTGGTGAAATCCTGTCTGTACTAAATATCCAAAAATTAGCCAGCTGTAGTGACGGGCACCTGTAAGCACAGCTACTCGGGAAGCTGAGGCAGGAAAATCGCTTGATCCTGGGAGGCAGAGGTTGCAGTGAGCTGAGATCATACCACTGCACTCCAGCCAGGGTGACAAGAGCGAAACTCCATCTCAAAAAAAAAAAAAATCCCTTAAATCAGCTCTATACCTTTCAACCTCAGGGATTTCACTGCGTTGTTCCTCATTTCTCTAGCTGGTTAACTCATCTCACCCTCCAGGCCTCTCCTTAAGTGTCATCTCTTCATGGAAGATTTTACTTTTTTAATACAATTAAATATAAATTATATTTAATAAATTATATGTACTAAAATATAATTCAGGTACCGTATGATTTGCCCATTTAAAGTAAACACGTCAGTGATTTTAGTGTATTCACAGAGCTGGGCAACCACCACCGTGATCAATTTTAAGACATTTTCATCACCCCAAAAAGAAACACTGTATCCATTAGCAGTTACCTGCCATTTCCTCCTCCTACTAAACCCTGGCAATCTTTTTTTTTTTTTTTTTTGAGACAGAGTCTCTGTCACCCAGGCTGGAGTACACTGGCACAATCTTGGGTCACTGTAACTTTCACCTCCTGGGTTCAAGCGATTCTCATGCCTCAGCCTCGCTCCCGAGTAGCTGGGATTACAGACGTGTGCCACCACGCCCAGCTAACTTTTGTATTTTTAGTAGAGATGGGGTTTTTGTCTTTACAGATTTTCCTGTTCTGAACACTTCACATAAATGGAATCCTATGATATGTGACCTTTTGTGACTGGTTTCTTCCACTAAGTATAATATTCTCAAGGTTCATCCATGTTGTAGCATGTGTTAGTACTTCATTCCTTTTGATGACTGAAAACTATTCCATTGCATTGTCAAATCATGTTCCATTTATCTACTCATCAGCAGACAAACATTTGTGTTGTTTTCACTCTTGCACTATCATAAACAATGCTGCTATGAGCATTTCTGTACAAGTTTCTCTGCGGACATATATTTTCATTTCTTTCATAAAATGGAGTGGAAGTGTTGCCTAACTCCATGTTTAACCTTTTGAGGAATTGCCAGACTGTGTAAGGAAGCCTTTCCTCACCCTGTGAGACTGAGCTCCGTTTCCTCATTCATACGTTCTCTTCATGCCCTTTGCTTCTCTTTCAGAGCAACTGGCATTGACCTGGCTCACCCTCAACTTAATGCTCATAACCCCTCTAGACCCTCAGTGGCCACACTAAATATGATGAAATACGATGCAAGCCAGTTACTTTTGCATTTTGTAGAAACCATGTTTTAAAAAGTAAAACAAACGAGGCGAAGGTAACTGGAAGAATGTCACATATTGAAACAAATCTATCCAAAATACCATGTCAACATGTACAAAATATTTTTAATATTAACAAGATACTTTGCATTCTTTATATTAAGTCTTCACAATCTAACGTGTATTTGACACTTCCCACACATCTCAGTTTGTGCTCACCACGTTTGAAGTGCTCAGTTGCCACACGTGGCCATTGCTGCCTTACTGGATGGTACAGGGCTAAACTGTCCACTCCCTGAGGGCAGGAACCATGCCTGCTTTTACTGATTACCATATTCTCAGCCCCAAAACAGTGTCTAGGATGCAAGAGGCATCCCATGAATATTTGCTGAAACTAAATAAATGAAGTCGCTGAAACCTCCACTTCTCCAAAAATGGTTTCAAAAATTCACTGTTCAGCTGGGCACACTAACCCTAACCCTAACCCTAACTCTAATCCCAGCACTTTAGGAGGCCAAGGCAGAAAGATAGCTTAAAGCCTACGAGTTCAAGATCAGCTTGAACAATATAGATTCTGTCTCTACCAAAAATAATAATAATAATAAATTAGCTGGGTATGGTGGCACATTTCTGTAGTCCTACCCATGGGAGGCTGAGATGGGAGGATCACTGAGCCCAGGAGTTCAAGGTTACAGAGAACTATGACAGAACCACTCAACACCAGCCTGGGTGACATGGTAAGACTGTGTCTCAAAAAAAAAAAAAAAAAAGATCAGCATTCACATATATTCACCTACTCTTTTTCAGCAACTTTAATTTGTTAAGAAAAGGAAAGAGGCCGGGTGCAGTGGCTCATGCCTGTAATCCCAACACTATGGGAGGCCAAGGCTGGTGGATCACGAGGTCAGGAGTTCAAGACCAGCCTGGCCAACAGGGTGAAACTCCATCTCTACTAAAAAAAAAATACAAAAGTTAGCTGGGAGTGGTGGCGGGCACCTGTAATCCCAGCTACTTGGGAGGCTGAGGCAGGAGAATCATTTCAACCTAGAAGGCTGAGGTTGCACTGAGCCGAGGTCGCTCCACTGTATTCCAGCCTGGGCAGATACTCTGTCTCCAAGAAAAAAAAAGGAACCAAAACAAGGAAGAGAAATAGCTCTAACCTGCACAGAGCCTGCAACATGCCCAAGTTTTATTGTGACCACTGCAGTACGTACCTCTCCCATGACTCTCCGTCTGTGAGATAGGCACACAGCAGTGGTAGAAAACACAAAGAGAATGTGAAAGACGACGGATGGAAGAGCGGGCTCAGAGCCTGATTGACAAAACAACGACTGCATTGCAACAAGCAAAGATACCTCCTACTCCATTCTCCGTTCCTCCCTCTGCAGGGACAATGATATCACCTCCCCCCAGTCTTCCAGGTCCTCCTCGCCCTGGTAAGATGCAGGCATCCCACATGGGGGGCCCTCCCATGATGCCAGTGATGGGCCTTCCACCTCCTAGGATGATACCAGTGGGACCTGCTCCTGGAATGCAGCCGCCCATAGAAAGCCACCTGCCAATCATGCTTGGGCGCCCAATGATGGGACCTCCTGCGCATCCCATGATGGTGCCCATTCAGCCCGGAATGACTCAACAAGACAAATAAGGATACAGGGGAGGCCTCATTGATCTAATAGTTTTATATTACCTGTTCTGCTTCACCAGGAGATCATGATGCTGTGATGCTGGTTTTCTTAACAGCCTAAGGAAGGCTTGCTCCCCAGCCCTATCAAAGAGAATCGTTTTGGAAGGCAGACGTGGAATAAAAAAAAAGATGCAGTTTTCATTTGTACTGGGAAATAGGAAAATAAAATTGTCCACTCGTTTAGTTAAAACAAAGAAAAAGAAGAAGAAGAGACAACAAGATGTGGGGCTGCCATATGCAATACTGTGAATTAAAAAGATCTTCCACTCTGGAGGCAAATATTATCTTTGCTGAAGCCAGACCAACTGAACACACAGACCTTTTCATCTTTTTTAATGTGACTGTGTTTTATTTTACAATGTGTAATTCACTTTAGAAGGGCAAAGTACCTATCTGGGGAAGACTATTTAATTTCCTGCATTCATTTAGAATGTTGACTAATGTTATTATGAAGGGAAATAGCTCTAACAAGTGTGTGCCCCCACATAGATACAGCTCATGAGTTCACAAGGCAAAGGAATTTAACAGTAGCCTTATAATAGCTGGCCTTCTTTGTGATATGGAAATAAGTATCAGCATGTAAAAGACTCTATACATTCAACAAATCTGATCCCCAGCAAAATTAAAATCTACAACCGATTGGCTTCCTAGGCTCCTGAAAACAACTCTGTCAAAACTATTCAGAAATAAAAGTAGCCAATCATTGTCCCCTGGGGACAGAGGACAGAGCAAGTCAGCCGCAGTCAATGTGGAGTCCGTACACAATTACATCCAGATCTGCATGACAACAAGTCCCTGCTGTGGTCCCTCCCCAGTCAGGCCCCCAATGCCTGGGCTGCAGCCAGAAGAAGCATTCAGGCACAAGTGCATTCAACAAATATTTATTTTATTGTATTCCCAGTGAGAGAGTTGTGGTTGATTAAGGTACATTAATGGATCCAGCCATTCATGTCCTCCCTGTATCTAAGACTCTGCCATTTGACTCTGCAGTTCCTCCCACTGAAAACTCAAGAGTATATTTCTCCAGCCCATAATGTTGGGTTTGGTCATGTGTCTAGCTTTGGCCAATGAAATATTAATCTGCGTGACCAAAAACTTGGAAAGTGTGTATTCACTTGTGCTCACTCACTCCTGCTGTCACCATGAGAACAAGCCCAGGCCAGCCTGCTGCTTCCAGCAGAAGATAAAAAACAACAAGAGCAAAGGAGAGTTTCCCAGACGTGTTCACACTAGATTAACCAATCCTCAGCTGACCCACAGATCCCTGAAAATAAATAATTGTTGTATTAAGCCACCGAGATTTGGAGTGACTTGTTATGCAGCATTCTGTAACAACTAACTAATACAAGGGTCACCATCCTTTATCTCTGTAGATTTTAACCAATTTTTAATAGCTAGATGGAGATCTTCTAATTGCCTTTATTTATACTGAATAAGACTAGAGAGCTAGTTTGGCCTGACACTATCAGTTACCTACCCAGAAATACTTTATTTCTTCTCCAACCTGCCCTAACCAACTTTTTTTTAAAAACAGAGTCTCACTCTTTGCCCAAGCTGGAGTACAGTGGCACAATCAGAGCTTACTTCAACCTCAAAATCCTGGGTTCAAGTGATCTTCCCGCTTCAGCCTCCTATATAGCTAGCACTACAGGCATGTGCCACCATGCCTGGCTAATTTTTTTTATTCTTTTTAGAGACAGGGTCTCACTATGTTGCACAAGCTGGTTTCAAACTCTTGGCCTTAAGCGGCCCTCCTGCCTCAACCTCCCAAAGTGCTAAGATTATAGGCATAAGCCACCCCACCCAGCCTCTTCTTCCTTTTTAATAGAACCCCTATTTTATTCTGATAGTGGGTTGCCTTGTTTTTTTTGTTTGTTTGTTTTTTTTAGAAAACGGTTGGCCGAGCCCCAGGGAATAAAGTGCAACTTGTCTAAACAGGGTTGGCAAACTATAGACCAAGGGCCAAATCTGGCCCTCTGACTGTTGGTAGAAATTCAGTTTTATTGGAATAAAGCCAGGTCCACTCATTTATGCACTGTCTATGTATGTTTTTATGTTATAATGGCACCACTGGGTTACTGCAACAGAGGTTATATGGACCAAAAGCCTAAAATATTACCAGTTGCCTCTTCATGGAAAAAGTTTGCCATTTCCTAGTCTAAGGTTTAGATTCTGAGCCTATCATTTTAGTCTAACCCCCTTGAACAGTGACTGGTTCAAAACTAATCTGTGATTCCACTCTGACTGTTCTACTGAGGGAATTCCCCTTTCTCCTCATGCAGAGCTGATATGGGTAAGTTGTATTAATAGGATATATGCTCAGGTTTTCTGAAAAATTCTTTTATCTAGAAATGCACAGGAATATGCTGGTATCTGAATGCACCATCTGTGAGCCTGGAGATTGACTCACCCTGCCTCCAGAGCTAGTGCTCACACTTACTACTGAGAGGTCTGAGGATATGTCTGCCCACCCACCACTAGAACCTGCACACATCATAGGGAGAACTAGAGATCAGCCTGCCACACACACCATCCAGGAACCCAATGGCCCACCTGCCCAAACCTGGCCCACTGCTGCCACTGCCAGCAACCAAATCAGCCACCTGGAGGCCCAGGGATTGGCCCACCCAGACAGGCTATCATCAGTGCCCACATTCACTGCCCATGGTCCCAAGCACTGACACACCTGGCCTACCACCACCACCACTGATGCCTAAGGACAAGACTTCCTGGCATCTCCATCCCGAGCAAAGCCTTATGACACCCTCCAATAACAACTGCAGTCTAAGCCACTGAATGACTCACAGACATCACTGAAGCCAATTACAGCTGCAGAAATCATATGCAGACTATACCACTGCACCCTCCCAGAATCAAAGCCAAAGTGCTCTACTCAATGAACACTGTAGATATAGCTATAAAAAAAAAGGTCCTCCCCCCATAAAAGCCTATCCATAAAACTGGAAGAAGTAACTGTTATGTCAGAAGCACAGATAGTCACATAAGGACACAAGAAACATGAATAAGAAAACATAACACCTCCAAAGCACCACAATAATTCTCCACAACAGATTCCAAAGAAAAGAAAATCTATGAAATACCTGAAAAAAGTTCAGAATAATGTTATTAAAGAAACTCAGTGAGATGCAAGAGAACACAGATAATGAATACAAAAAACAAATATCAGGGAAACAATTCATGATCTGAATGGGAAATCCAACAGAGACAGACAGCCTTACAAAGAATCAAACACAAATCCTAGAAGAAATTATTAAAAGAAATAAAAAATATAATTGACAGCTTTACAATAGACTAGATCAAGCAAAAAGAAAGAATTTATGAACTTGAAGACAGGTCTTTTAAAATAACCTCCTCAGACCAAAAAAAAAAGAAAAGAAAGAAAGAAGTTTCTTCCACCAGATACCCTAAATAATCTCTCTCAAGTTCAAAATTCCAAAAATCTCTAGGGCAGGGGCAAAATGCCACCAGTCTCTTTGCTAAAACATAACAGAAGTCACCTTTGCTCCAGTTCCCAACAAGTTCCTCATTTCCATCTGAGACCACCTCAGCCTGCACTTTATTGTCCATATCACTATCAGTATTTTGGGCAAGTCTCTAGGATGTCTCTTCCAAACTTTCCCACATTTTCCTGTCTCCTTCTGAGCCCTCCAAACTGTTCCAACCTCTGCCTGTTACCCAGGTCCGAAGTCACTTCCACATTTTCAGATATCTTTCAGTAACACCCCACTTCTGGTACCAATTTACTGTATTAGTCCATTTTCACACAGCTGATAAAGACATATTCAAGAATGGGAAATTTAAAAAGAAAGAGATTTAATGGACTTAGAGGTCCATATTGCTGGGGAGGCCTCACAATCATTGCAGAAGTCAAAAAGACATGAGTCACATCTTACATGGATGGCAGCAGGCAAAGAAAGAGCTTGTTCAGGGGAACTCCTCTTTTTAAAACCATCAGACCTCATGAGGCTTATTCACTATGACAAGAACAGCATGGGAAAGACCTGCCCCCATGATTCAGTTACTTCCCACCAGGTCCCTCCCACAACACGTGGGAATTCAACATGAGATCTGAGTGGGGACACAGCCATATCATATCAAAAGGATATACAAAAAAAAAAAATCATATCACATATCTTCTCAGACCACAATGGAATAAAACTTGAAATCAATAACAAGACGAGATTTGGAAACTATACAAATACATGGACATTAAACATGTTCTTAAATGACCATGGGTCAATGAAGAAATTAAGATGGAGATCAAAAAATTTCTTTAAACAGAAAATGGAAACACATAATGCAAAAGCTATGGGATACAGCAAAAGCAATAGTAAGAGGGAGGTTTACAGCAATAGATGCCTAGATCAAAAAAAAATGGAAAGACTTCAAATAAACAATCTAATGATGCACCTCAAGGAACTCAAAAAGCAAGAACAAACTCAAAATTATTAGAAGGAAAATAATAATAAATATCATAGCAGAACTGAATGAAATAGGAACAAAAAAGAAATGCAATGGATCAACAAAATAAAAGTTGTTTTTTTTGAAAAGTTAAACAAAATTGATAAACTGCTACCTAGGCTAACCAAGAAAAAAAGAAAGGAGGCCCAAATAAATACAATCAGAAATGAAAAAGGAAACATTACAACTGTTACCAAAGAAATGAAAAAGATCACTAGAGGCTATTATGAAAAACCATATGCTAACAAAATGGAAAACCTAGAGGAAAGGGATAAATTCCAAGACATATACAACCTACCAAGATTGAACTAGGAAGAAGTAGAAAAGCTAAACTGACCCAAAATGAATAGCAAGTTTGAATCAGTAACAGAAAGTCTCCCAACAGAGAAAAGCCCTGGACCAGACTTTCATGCTGAATTCTACCCAATTTATGAAGAAAAACAAACACTAATTCTTCTCAAACTATTCCCAAAAATTGAGGAGGAAGGAATTCTTCCTAACTCATGGTATAAGGCCAGCATTATTCTGATACCAAATCAAGAAAAGGACACAACAAAAAGAGAAAACTACAGGCCAATATTCCTAAAGAAGACAGGTGGAAAAATTTTCAGCAAAATACTACCAAGCTGAGTCTAATGATGAATGAAAAAGATAATATACCATGATTAAGTGGGATTTATCCTGGGAATGCAAAGATGGCTCAACATACACAAATCAATATATGCAATACATCACATCAACAAGATGCTGGGTAAAAACCATCTGATCATCTCAGCAGATGCAGAAAAATCACTCAGTAAAACTTACCATTCCTTCATAATGAAAACTCTCAACAAATTAGGCATAGAAGGAGTATATGTTAACATAATAAAAGGCATATATAATAAATCTACAGCTATAATTATACTAACTAGGAAAAATTAAAAAGCCTTTCCTCTAAAAACTGGAACAAGACAACGATTCCCACTTTCACCACTCCTATTCAATACATAATGGAAAGTCCAAGCCAGAGTGATCAGACAAGATAAATAAATAAAAGGCATCCAAACTGGACAATAAGAAGACAACCTGTCTCACTTTGCAGATGACATGATATTATACTTGTATGAAGAAAAGCCTAAAGACTCCACCAAAAGACTCTTAAAATGGATAAATTAGCATGTAATCCTAGCACTTTGGGAGGCGAAGGTGGGTAGATCACCTGAGGTTGGGAGTTTGAGACCAGCCTGGCCAACATGGTGAAATCCCGTCTCTACTACAAATACAAAAATTAGCCAGGCATGGTGGTAGGCACCTGTAATCTCAGCTACTTGGGAGATCGAGGGAGGAAAATTGCTTGAACCCAGGAGGTGGAGGTTGCAGTGAGCCAAGATTGCACCACCGCACTCCAGCCTGAGCAACAGAGAGACACTCCTAAAAAAAAATAAAAATTTTAAAAATTTTTAAAAAACACACCATGAATAAGTTAATTCAGTAAAGTTTCCGGACACAAAATCAACGTACAAAATTCAGTAATTTTTCTATATACTAGTAACAAACTAGCTAAAAAAGAAATCAAGAAAGCTATTCTATTTACAATAGCTACAAAAATAAAACAAAATACCTAGGAATAAACTGAACAAGGATGGGAAACAAAAACGTCGATAATGAAAACCACAAAGAACTGATGAAATAAACTGAAAAGGATGCAAACAAATAGAAAGGTATCTCATGCTCATAGATTGGAATAATTAATATTGTTAAAATTACCATACTACCAGAAGCAATCTAGAGATTCAGTATAATTCCTACCAATTATATTCTTCACAGAAACAGGAAAAAAAAAAACTCTAAAATTCATATGGAACCACAAAAGATCCCAAAAAGCCAAAGCAATACTGAGCAAAAATAACAAAGCTAGAAGCCTCACACTACCTGACTTTAAAATATAGTACAAAGCTATGGTAACCAAAACAGCATGTATCGATATTAAAACAGACACGTAAACAAAGGAAATAGACTAAAAACAAAAACAAAAATCTACATATCTGCAGCTAACTGATTTTCAAGAAACATGTCAAGAATATACATTGAGGAAAGGATACCCTCTTCATTAAACGGTGCCAGGAAAACTAGATATCCATATACAGAAGAAGAAAACTAGACCCTTATTTCTCATCACATGCAAAAATAAACTCAAAATCAATTAAAGACTTAAATGTAACAGCCACAACTAAAAAACTTTCATCTCAAGCGTTTGTCCTGTGTTTTCTTCTCGTGCTTTTTGGTTGTGGCTGTTATGTTAAGTCTTTGATTTTGAGTTTTTGTTTGTGTTGCTAAGACTTAAAAAATACAAGCAACACAAACAAAAACAGACAAATGGGATCATATTAAACTAAAAACCTTCTGCATATCAAAGGAAACAATCAAGAGAGTAAAGAGACAACACCCCTCCCTTACACTACATACAAAAATTAACTAAAGATGGCTTAAAGGCTTAAATGTAAAACCTGTAACTATAAAAAAATGCTGGAAGACAACCTAAGCAATACCATCCACGACAGTCATGGGCAAAAACTTCGTGATGAAGATGCCAAAAGCAACTGCAACAAAAGCAAGTGCGAATTTTGCTGCTGTAAACGTGTGTGCAAGTGTCTTTTTCTTATATTTACTTCCTTTCCTCCAGGTAGATACCTAGTACCTAGTACTGGGATTGCTGGATCAAATGGTAGATCCATTTTCAGTTCTTTAAGGAATCTCCATACTTCTTTCCGTAGCAGTGGTACTAGCTTACATTCCCATCAGCAATGTAAAAGCATTCTCTTTTCACCACATCCGTGTATACATCTATTATTCTTCTTATTTTACACATGGTATCGCATAGTGGTTTTGATTTGCATTTTCCTGATAGTAGTGTTGAATATTTTTTCATACGTTTGTTGGCCATTTGTATGTCTTCTTTTGGGAATTGTCTAGTCATGTCCTTAGCCCATTTTTTGATGGAATTATTTGTTTTGTTTTGTTTTGTTTTTTCTTGCTGATTTGAGTTCCTTGTAGATTCTGGACATTAGTCCTTTGTCAGATGCAGTTTGTGAAAATTTTCTCCCACTCTGTGGGTGATCTGTTTACTCTGCTGATTATTTCTTCTGCTGTGCAGAAGCCTTTTAGCTTAATTAAGTCCCATCTATTTATCTTTGTTTTTGCTGCATTTGCTTTTGGGTTCTTGGTCATGAACTCTTTACCTAAGCCAATCTCTAGAAGGGTTTTTCTGATGTTATCTTCTAGAGTTTTTATGGTTTCAGGACTTAGATTTAAGTCTTTGATCCATCTTGTGTTGACTTTTGTATAAGGTGAGAGATGAGGATCCAGTTTCATTCTTTTACATAAGGCTTGCCAATTATCCCACTACCATTTGTTAAATAGAGTGTACTTTCCCTACTTTTTGTTTGTCAAAGATCAGTTGGCTCCTAGAATTTGGTTTTATTTCTGGGTTCTCTATTCAGTTCCATTGGTCATGTACCTACTTTTATACCACTACCATGCTGTTTTGGTGTCCATAGCCTTGTAATATAGTTTGAAATTGGGTAATGTGATGCCTCCAGATTTGTTCTTTTTGCTTAGTTTTGCTTTGACTACGCAGGCTCTTTTTTGGTTCCATGTAAATTTTAGCATTATTTTTTCTAGTTCTATTAAGAATGATGGTGGTATATTAAGAATGATGGTGGTGTATTGAATCTACAGATTGCTTTTGGCAGTAGGGTCATTTTTACAATATTGAGTCTACCCATCCATGAGCATGGAATGTGTTTCCATTTGTTTGCATCATCTATGATTTGTGTACACTAATTTTGTATCTTGATAAAATAATTTGTTGTGTATTTCTAAATAGCAAGATGACATGAAATACTCCCAACACAAATAAATGATCATTGTTTGAGATAACTAATAACCTAAAGACCCTGATTTGATTATTACACATTGTATGCATGTACCAAAATCTCACATGGAACCCATAAATGTGTACAATTATTCTCTATCAAAAAAATTTAAAGAAAAGAAACATAGAGGAATACACTGTCCCTCTTCCTTGCTGTCTCTGGATGTTGTCACACGAGGACTTGACAACAGGACTGTGGCAGCCTCTGTGACCAAGAGCAGAAGGCAGCAGCAGCATAGAAACCTCAAATGAGAAACCTAACATCTCAAGCTACTAATTTAGCCAACCTTGGGATCGGCTATCTCTGATCTTAGTGCATGAGATGATAAGCCCCCACTGTTCAAGTTGGGTGGCCATCAATTGCTGCAGAATAGAAGTCAATGAGGCTTCCTCCTCCTGCATCCCCTACCAGACCATGACATGCCCATAGAGTCACAGGCAGAAAGGGAAGCAGAGAGTAAAGAGACCTGGCTGGCTTTGCCAGAAGCAAGTCTTAGCTGTCCTGCTTGCCCTAAAAAAACCTGGTGCCTATGCAAGTGATTGTGGCCCCTGTGGCCATACGCTAGGCAAAATAATCCATCCACTAATATGTGAACATGGCAAAAATACAGTCAGCATTTTCTCAGTCTTGCCAATAAAATCAACTCTTCCTCTTGCCAGGGAGGAGACATATGAAAAGGGCAGAGAGACTTGGAAGCTTTCATCCTAACTCACTCTTCTTTGACTGGTTTTGTTTTGTTTTGTTTTGTCTTGTCTTGAGACCGAGTCTTGCTCTGTCGCCCAGGCTGGAGTGCAGTGGTGCAATCTTGGCTCACTGCAATCTCCACCCACTCGGTTGAAGTGATTCTCATGCTTTGGCCTCCAGAGAAGCTGGGACTACAGGCACCCACCACCATGCCTGGCTAATTTTTGCATTTTTAGTAGAGACAGGGTTTCACCATGTTGGTCACATTGGTCTCGAATTCCTGGCCTCAAGTGATCTGCCCACGTCAGCCTCCCAAAGGGCTGAGATTATAGGCATGAGCCACCACACCCAGCCACCTAACTTACCCTTGAGAGGCCAGAAGTGATGCTGGAACTTTCTTCCTCTGTGGATTAAAGAGGGAAAAGTAGGGAGAACACCAGGCATGAGAGACACAGCAATGGAAATGTCTATATGGAAGTTTTGTCTGCAGCCAGTAGAAACTGCATTTCTAGGCACCAGGTTTAAAAGTGAAAACTTGGTGTCACGTCTGTTAGCATTCTCCTACCCCACAAACCAGAGAGGGAATACATTTTGCTCCAGCACACCCGGATGTAGGAAATGTCACATTCCTATTTCTGTAACTCCAGTTAAATCTGCTCTGAGTCCCTGGATGCCTGGCACGTGGAGAATTCAATCTTGTTACCAGCGCTCCTTTCCCTTCTCCATGGGCTTACATAAGAATGCTGGGCTTACACACTGTTGGAAAGCCAGGTAGGAACCACATCCCCCAAACTCTCCATTCTCGTAGCTGCTCATGATCCATCAACCTTTGGGGGCCATCTGCTATAAGAAGACCTTCACGACGTCATTCCACTGAACCACAGGCTCTGCCCCAGGGATCCTGACTATAACAGGTCTCCACTATGCATATAGGACCTCACAAAAACCTTCTCTTAATCTTGACTTCTTCTGAGATCCAGCCCCTCCCCGCTTCTCACCTTAAACACAGATGACATCTCCTTCCCAACATTTCAAACCTTGGGGATCATCCAGCCAAATTCTCCTCAGACACCAAAGTTTCAGCTTCCCTCTTCAGAGAAATGATGCAAGAGCATCTGAGATCTTTGGACTCCCAATTCTGGCCTCTATTTGGGGTGGGCTGAGAGTGGGAATGAGACTCTCTTGACCAAGTCCTATGTCTATCTTGTTCATCATTATATTGTCTCCGATGCCTGGCACATAGTAGGCACTACAGACTGACACACAGTAGGTGCTATTAGTGTCTGTATAATGGAACTCTTGTGAAGCTATTAGCAGAAACCTGCCAAGCCACAGGATGGAAAACCAACAACCAGGGGAAAAAAAAAAAAAGAGTAAGCAGTCATGGCTTTGAGCTCTAAACACACAGGGAACCAGCCCAAGTTTGGGCAATTTTAATACAACAGCCATTTTGCCTCCAAACAAATTGACACTGGTATACTGGAAACCTCCCTCTGCCTCTTAAATAGAACCAGTTTCTCTCTAAGTATGCAGCACTTCTCCGCAGTGGCAGTACCCATCCCACTGCCACCAGCAAAGGACTGCATCCAGGAGGCGAGAGTTTGATAGTTTAAATAGTATATTTTATAGGAAAAAAACAAAATAACATCCACATCAATCTGGAACTACCACCACTTTCCAGAGGCTGAGTCCCATTTGTAGAGTCACCTTGCAGTGGGCTCAACTATATACCTCTGGGATTTATTGCAGAGAAGAGTAAAGGTTATCCACAAAATAAAGGAACTCAGGCTCAGAATTCCCAGAGCAATCCATGACAGAGGAGGTGAGTGGAAAAAGGAGAGATGAAATCAAAGGAGACAAGTCAATGAGGTGGCCCACACCGAGCAAGGAGCATGGGACCTTCTCCATGGCCCCACAGCTCAAATGAAGTCAACAGAACCCATCGATGTTTGGTGTAAGTGGTATATGCTCATGGAAATCAAAGCAGGGACCACATTGCAGGTCAGTAGGGTCGGAGATAGAGGCAGCAGTTATGGATTTGTATACCCTGGAGATTAAGATGATTCTGAGATATCGAATCCCTACACCGATCTCAGTAGAAATCTCAGGTAGGGCTTCCACATTCACAGACCACAGACTCTGTGGGCCTGAGAACAGCCTCGGGGCATGTCCCAGCTCCATCAATCCCAACTGGGGCTTTGAACAAGTTACTTATTTCTTTAACTATTATTTTAATTGACAGGTCATAATTGTACGCATTTATGTGATGTTTATTATTTTAATTGACAGGCCATAATTGTAAACATTTATGTGATATTTTGATATGTGTATACAATGTGGAATGATTTGATCAAGCAAATTAATATGTCCATCACCTCATTTACTGATAATTTTTATAGTGAGACATTTGAAATGTACCCTCTTAGTTATTTTGACAGATACATTATTGACTGTAGTCACCCTGCTGTGCTATAGATTTCAAAGCATATAATCCAGTACCCCAACTTCTGGGTATAGACCAAAAACAAATTGAAGTCAATATGTGGAAGAGATCTCTACACACCCATGTTCACTGCAGCACTATTCACAACACCCAAGATGTACAATCAACCTAAGTGTCCATCACTGCATGAAAAGATAAAGAAAATGTACTATATACACCCAATGGAATATTATTAATCCTTAAAGAAGAAAGAAATCAGCTAGGTGCGGCAGCTCATGCCTGTAATCTCAGCACTTTGGGAGGCCAAGGCAGGTGGATCATGAGGTCAGCAGTTTGAAACCAGCCTGGCAATATGATGAAACCCCGTCTCTACTAAATACAAAAATTAGCAAGGCATGGTGGTGGACACCTGTAATCCTAGCTACTAGAGAGGCTGAGGTAGGAGAATCGCTTGAACCCAGGAGGTGGAGGTTGCAGTGAGCCAGGATCATTCCATTGCACTCTAGCCTGGGCAACAGGAGCAAGATTCCATATGAAAAGAACACCCCCCTAAAAAAAAATAGAAAAGAAAGAAATCCTATCATGTTCAACAACATGGATCAACTTGAAAGACACTGTGTTAAGTGAAATAAGCCAGGCACAGAAAGACAAATGCTGCATGATCTTACTTATATGTGGAATCTAAAGAAGCTGAACTCACAGAAATACAGAACAGGACACCGCTTATCAGGTGCTGGGGTGGAGGAAAGGTAGAGGGTAGGAGATATTGGTCAAAGGGTACAAAGTTTCAGACAGGAAGGATTAGTTGTGAACAAGCTAAGCTCTGAAAGCTCAGTTCCTCATCTGTAAAACAGGGACTTATCATAAACCTTCTAAGGATGTTACTGTGAGAGTAGGAGATGACATTCAGCACAATACCTAATGCACAGTGAGTTCTCCTTAAGCTTGAACCTTTGTCGCCATGACCTCTACACCTCAGGACAGAAAGGTTCACAGCCAGTATCTCCATCCCCAATGAAAAGTGAATCCCAGAAGAGGCTGAACAGCAGAATCCCTTGGGAACACCCAGCCCTACTGAGTCAGAATCACCAGAAGTAGAACCTGGGTAGGTATGTATGTATGTATGAGAGACAGGGTCCTGCTCTGCAGCCCAGGCTGGACTGCAGTGTCACAATCATAGTCCACTGCAGCCTCCAACTACTCCTGGCCTCAAGCAATCTTCCCAACTCAGCCTTCAGAGTAGCTGAGACTACAGGCCCACGCCACCAAGCCTGGATACTTTTTTTTTGTTTTTTTCTTATTTTTTGAGACAGAGTCTCACTGTGCCACCCAGCTGGAGTACAGTGGTGCAATCTTGGCTCACTGCAACCTCTCCGTCTCCCGCATTCAAACGATTCTCGTGCCTCAGCCTCCTGATTAGCTAGGATTACAGGCATGCACCACCATATCAGGCTAATTTTGCTTTTTTTTATTGTTGTTTATTGCTTGTTTTTCACAAATAGGACATTTTGTTTGCCACTATTTTAAGTCTGAACTTTAAACAGATTCTTGGATTGGTGGTTCGCATCCAAAAGCTTGTTCAACTTTAGCACGTGTCTCATCCCCAGTGGCTTTTCCAGAACTACTACCTTCACCATGAAGCTCCATGCATTTTCTCAATCCAAACCGGAGCTTCTTCAGCCTTTAGTTTTTTGTTTTGTTTTTTTTTTTTGGGACAGAGTCTGGCTCTGTCACCCAGGCTGGAGTGCAGCAGCATGATCTCGGCTCACTGTAACCTCCGCCTCCCAGGTTCAAGTGATTCTCCTGCCTCAGCCTGCTGAGTAGCTGGGACTACAGGTACATGCCACCACGTCCAGCTAATTTTCTTGTACTTTTAGTACAGACAGGGTTTCACCATGTTGGCCAGGATGGTCTGAATGTCCTGCCCTCATGATCCGCCTGTCTCGATCTCCCAGAGTGCTGGGATTATAGGCATAAGCCACCGTGCCTGGCCATCATTTTTACTTTTCTAATGAAGACATCACGGAGAAGACAAATTGGCAAGCCTTTTCTGCGTCTTTTCCAATGTTGTCTGGAATCAATTTATTGACCACTTCTTTCAAGTAATTTGTCTGCACCTTTCAGGTCATGATTTCCATCATCTTCTTCTGGATTTGAGGGACTCGCTGGTGCTGAGTCTAAGAGGTCTTCCGTATCTGATTGTTGCGTTTTTTAGTAAAACCAACACAGAACAGACGAAAGAGGTAACCATCGGTAGTCTTGACATCAACATGACCTTCAATCATTGTTGAAATTTTTCAACCACAGAACATATTTTGTCACAGGTAAGATCCATGCCATGGAAGTCAGGCAGTTTTTGCCCTGAATGTCTTCAGTAATCAGCTTGAATTTTCAAAATACAGCTTCAACATTCTGCAAATCAGCAAGACTTACTTCAAACACACAACCCTTGAGACCATCAGATGCAATTTGGCTTCCTTGGGTCCTGGGGATGAGCGTCTTTCCACTATCTATTTCTTATACTGAACACAGCAGGTACTTTTATACCATACAAACTTTTCTTAGAAAGTGGATCAACTATTTTCTTAACTCCCCTTTTACCGCCTTTCATAAGGCGCTTGTTCTTGACAACTGCTATGGTGCTGCTCAGAGCACCAAAAGGCTAATTTTTTTATTTTTGGTAGAGACAGGGTCTCACCATGTTAGCCAGGCTAGTCTCAAACTCTTGACCTCAGGTGCTCTGCCCACCTCAGCCTCCCAAAGTGCTGGGATTACAGGCGTGAGCCACTGCACCCAGATGCTATTTGTTGTTTATTTTTTTGTCGTTTTTTGTTTTGTTTTTTTGTAGAGACAGGGTCTTGCCACGTTGCCAAGGCTGGTCTGGAACTCCTGGCCTCAAGCAATCCTCCCCTACCGCAGCCTCCCAAAGCACTGGGATTTCAGGTGTGAGCCAACATGCCCAGCCCAGAATCTATTTTTAAAGCCCATCAAGTGATGAATAAAACTGCAACTTGGGCTGGTTCTTTTTTTTCTTTATATTTTTTACATTTCAGTGGTTTTAAATATATTCAGAGGTATATGCAAACATTACTAGTCAATTTTAGAATATTTCATGACCTCAAAAAGAAACCTCATACCCTTTAGCTAACACCCCCATCCTCCCATGCCCCTACATGCCCTAAGCAACCACTAATTGACTTCCTATTTCTATAGATTTCCATCTGAATGAAATCATGTAGAATGTGATCTTTTGTCTGTTTTCTTTCACTTAGCCTATTTTCAAGGTTCATCCACACTGCAGGATATGCAAGTGCTTTGCTCCTTTTCATGATCAAATAGTATTGCACTGTGTGGGTAGACAACATTCTATGTATCTCTTTATCTGGTGATGGGCATTTGGATTAATTCCATCTTTAGGTTATTATGAGTGATGCTACTGTAATTACTCATGTACAAGTATTTGGGTGGATATGTGCTTTCATTTTGAATAGGCACATCTCCAAGGAAGACATACAAGTGGCGAATAAGCACGTGAAAAGATGCTCAGTGAAATTCACCATCAGGGAAACGCAAATCAAAACCACAATGAGATACCATTTCATACCCATAAGGCTGGCTAGAATCAAAAATACAGAAAATATGCCTGGTGAGGTGGCTTATACCTGTAATCCCAGCACTTTGGGAGGCCGAGTTGGGTGGATCACCTGAGGCCAGGAGTTTGAGACCAGCCTGGCCAACATGGTAAAACTCTGTCTCCACCAAAAAAATACAAAAGTTAGCCAGGCGTAGTGGCAGTTGCCTATAATCCCAGCTACTCAGGAGGCTGAGGCAGAAGAATCACTTGAATCTGGGAGGCAGAGGTTGCAGTGCGCCACAACTGCGCCACTGCACTCCAGCCTGGGCGACAGAGCAAGACTCCGTCTCAGAAAAACACAGAAAATAACAAATGTTGGTGAGGATGCAGAGAAACTGGAACCTTCATATACTGCTGGTGGGAATTAAAACAGTGTAGACACTGTGGAAAACAGTTAGACGAATTCCCCAACAATTCTACATAGAGATACCAAATGACCCAGCAATTGTACTCCTAGGTATAGGCCCACCTTGGCTCTTTTAACCTATGGAAAATGAAATATGGGTACCTGGCAAGAACAAAGAGGGAGACAGACAGAAATGGTGCCACAAGTGTGCACTGACTGATCTCCAGTGCACATGGCTCCTACTGCATATGACCCCTAAAGGACTTGATTAGTTGCTCATGAAGAAATCACCCTCTGCTCCAATCGTTGGGGAAGAAGTGTGGATTGGACCTGGTGAGCCACGGTAAGACTGACCGCTAAACTTCATGAATGATGGAGGGGATTTGAAAGTATAATCTTGACTGTATTCTGTTTTTCACTTTACCCACTGTCTTTGAAATCCTAACTCTTAACTAAGAACTTTCCTGTACTTTTTACTGACTCAGAGTAAATTTCCAGTTCTACATAGTCCAAAGATGATTTGCTGAGAAACAAATCTCTCAAAAAAAATTCTGAGAATATGGGCATATTGTACGGCAAATTTTGCAGGATGAAAACAAAGTGCATTTATATGTGTGAAGCACAATACATTTTCACAGGTTTAAAAAAAAAAGTGTTCTTCATTCTAGTGGAGGCTGCAGGATGAGGCCAATCAAGGTGCTTGCCCACCCAGACCTTGGACTCTTAGCTAATTTGTGTTAGACTCAACTCTGATGGAGTCTGCATCTCAGTCATCTTTTTTTATTTGAGACAGAGTCCTGCTCTGTCTCCCAGGCTAGAGTACAGCAGCTTGATCTCAGCTCACTGCAACGTCTGCCTTCCAGTTTCTAGAGATTCTCCTGCCTCAGCCTCCCAAGTAGCTGGGACTACAGGTGTGCACCACCACACCCAGCTAATTTCTGTATTTTTAGTAGAGATGGGGTTTCACCATGTTGGCCACGTTGTTCTTAAACTCCTGACCTCAAGTGATCTACCTGCCTTGGCCTCCCAAAGTGCTGGGGTTATAGGTTTGAGCCACCATGCCTGACCTCAATCATCTTTTTATCCTCCACATCTGGCAAGTTCTAGGCACACTGTGGTTCCATACAAGTTTGTTGAATAAACAGGAGGCAGACAGAAAGTGGGAACTCCGGAAGTAGAGATAATTCCAGAAATTGTGGGTATTTCCCAGAAACTGTCACTGAATTCCTCAGTCTTGCCAGAGTTTCTCCATCTCAACTCAAACCTTACTATGGGCCTGGATACAGGGGCTCACGCCTGTAATCCCACCACTTTGGGAGGCTGAAGTGGGTAGATCACTTGAGGCCAGGAGTTTGAGACCAGCACGGCCAACATGATGAAACCCTGTCTCTACTAAAAATACAAAAATTAGACAGGCGTGGTGGTGCGCACCTGTAATCCCAGCTATTTGGTAGGGGCTGAGACACAAGAATCGCTTGAACCCAGGAGACAGAGGTTGCAGTGAGTCAAGATTGTACCACTGCACTCTAGCCTGGGCAATAAAACAAGACTGTCTCAAAAAAAAAAAAAAAGAAAGAAAGAAAGAAAAGAAAAGAAAAAACCTTATGTGTGGGCCTTGTTACAGAATGTTTATATATGGACAAAATGTACACAGGTATCTGTAAAGAGCATGAGTCATCCAAAAGATTTTAGCAAAGTCCATTTAGAAAGCTCAATGCTTTGGGCTTCCACTTGCTTTGCTGCCTCTGTACTCAGAAGGAGGCTTCATCCTTCCATGTAACCAGCAAATCGTTTATGCACAGATGTACACAAACAACACACTCCTATCCTTGGCTATGACACCTTGAAAGGCTCCTCTTGGTGGCCCTGTGGTCATTTCAGAGTAGTTCAAATTAAGGTGATCAGCTTTCATGTCAATCATTCTACAAATCACTCCTCTCATAATCAATTTTTCTAAATGCTTTATTGAATTATAACTTTCATAAATAAGTGTGCACATATAAGAAGTCAACAAAGTAATTTTCTTACAAACCAAAAATACCGGCCAAGTGAAGTGACTCATGTCTGTAATCCCAGCACTCTGAGAGGCCAAGGTGAGCAGATTGTTTGAGCCCAGGAGCTCGAGACCAGCCTGGGTAACGTAGTGAGACCCCCATCTCTACAAAAAATAAATATAAAACTTAGGCAAGCATGGTGGCACATGCCTGTAGTCCCAGCTACTCGAGAGGCTGAGGTGTGAGGACTGCTTCAGCCCACGAGGCAGAAGCTACAATGAGCCATGATGGTGCCACTGTGCTCCAGCCTGGGTGATGGAGCAAGATCCTGTCTCAAAAAAAAAAAAAGAAAAGAAAAGAAAAGAAAAAGAAGAGCATCATCATATTACCAACACCCAATTCAAGAAACACATTGCAGCCCCTCCAAGGATACTCCTAGGGCCTCTTCCATCTCTCCTCACTCCTGACTACTAACAGCCTCCACCCACGTCAACTGACATTGTACTTTATGAAAGCAGCACTTCTCAGATGGTGGCTATTTTGACCCCCTGGGGACATGAGGCAGTATCTGGAGACACTGTGGGTTGTCACTACTTGGGGGAAGTTGTGTTACTACATCCAGCAAGTCCAGGGATGCCGCTCAATATCCTAGAATGAACAGGGAACCCCCACACATACAACAGAGAAATCGCTAAGCCAAAATGTCAGCGGTACCGTAGCTGAAATCCTGACATACAGAGAATCACACAGTATCTGCTCTTTTGTGCTCAGGATCTCTCTCATTCTAATCATTTCATAGGAAACATAAATATCATTTGGAGGCAGGTAGTCCAAAACAAAGAAAATCCAGTTTGTTTGTTTGTTTGTTTTTGATAAGCCTGGTGCCTTTAGAGCTAGGATTTGGTTTCCATTCTTTCTGTCTCATTTTCAAGTGATTTTTCTTCAAATGGCATCTGCTGGGCTCAAGGCCCCAAGATCTCCACAAAGCTGAGATTCACATGGGAATTTTAAGCACGCCCACACAGGTATACACTGCCGTTTACATGCAGACATCCACCCACAGATACACACATCCGGAGACACACACATAACCAAAGACAGAAAGCAAACGCCACCATAAAAGCACAGTACCCCAAAAAGCAGAAGTGCACCATTCACTCCAGAGAGGCACCTATTTGTTTAATTCAGCCTCTGATAGTGAAGTTGTTGCCAAGCCCAGCTCTGAAAGTCTTCCCCCACTAGGCAAGAGAGGTGGATTTTTTTCTTTAGTCAAGAATATAGATCTTAAAAAAAAAAAAAATGCTTCTGCATCTCAAAGCAGGCTCTACCTCCCGAGCTACACATATTGATCAGCGTTTTATTGTCGATTTTCTTTTATTTGAACTGGAGAAAAATATAATCTAATTATGTTCTTACTGACAGTTGGGAATCAGTCACACTAAATTCAATTCTCTGTTTGCATGATTAAAGCATTTAATTTGGGGGCAACAAAGCAGAAGCAATGGTCATGTTTTAATACAATTAGTACAGAATATATCTAAGGGGTTCAAGTATCACTGTAACAAGAAGCCCATTCTGCAGTAAAAAAGGATTCTACCACTAGGATTCAGTCAGGGTGGTTCGTGGCTACACTGTTCTATCAGTGTCTCTTCAAGAGTCCATGAAACGTGGAAAAGACTGAAATATTCCAAGTCTTGGCTAAGCTTCTATAAAGCGGTGTGAGGAGCTGATAAAATAACCTGGTGTTCAGAGACATCCCACACTGTGGTTCTCTAAGCTACAGATTCTCAGATTTTTTCTATTTTATAAACCAGTAAAAATATTTTTTTAATTTGAGAACCAACATAAGGTTGCTATTTTTCTTTTTGGTAAGAAGGAACTTTTTTAAACTACCAGTTTCACACATACACACACACACAGACACACACATTCCACCATGATCAGTCAGAATAGGTTAGGTTTTGCTGCAATAACAAACAACTCCTAAATCTTGGTGACTTCAAACATCAGAAGTTGTTTTTCTCACTCATGCTACATCTGCATTGCATGTCAAGAAGCAGGCGGGTGTAGGGTGTTCTGTTTCCCATCAAAAAGGCTAATGGAGGGTGCACCACCTGGAGTATCACCAGCCAGGGAACAGAGGGAGAATGCTGGAGAGCCCTGTACTAGGAATTAAATGCTCCAGGCTGGAAGTCGCACACTGCGCTTCTGCCTCCAGCCTGTTGGCCAGTACTAGCCACATCCCCTCTCTACCACACTGCAATGCATATAAAGACAGGAGAATCGGATACATTACAAATTGCTACCCCATGGCATTTCAGAAAACAGGAAAAAAAATGTGCAAATATAAAAATATTTTAATAGAATAGAATATACATGATTTCAGAATAAAGAACAATCCCCCAAAAAGGACAGTTGGTGGTCTTTCATCAATAGGTACATTTCTGTGATTTTCTCTGTGTTTTTTTTTTTCTTTTTTCATTTTATCCTCGACCCAAGAACATTTTATACAGATGGGCCAAAGAACACCATTTAGGGACGACTACTCTAATCAGATGATGAAAATGGCCCCTAGAACAGAGCACAGTCTCCTTAGCACAGGCCCACAGCAGGGCCGGGACAACCATGTTCTCACCATCAGTGAGTAGACATCCACCTGCAGCATCCTCACATCCCAGCATCAAACAGTAGATCTTTACAGCTTGATTCTAAGGTTCTCTCTCTGATCTTCCTCATCACTATAAAGCTCTCTGGCCTCAAGATCTAACATCCCCACTCTACCTACATCCTGCAACTGTTCACCTTCGCCTGCCTACTCATCCCTCCAAACCTCTCTTCACAACCTCATGTTTCCTTCTTGCTTTACCTTCCTGCTCAGCCTGGACCTTACAGTCACCTTTTTCTTGTAATGTGCTCCTAAACTTGTTCTTCCTGATCTCCAACCACACCCACCTGGAAAATCTCCACACCACACTGATGACTTGTCCTGTAACTGCCAAAGGGCTGCTGAATGATACTGGAAAGAATCACAACACTGATCTGGTAGTTCCACTAAATAATGTCACCATCCAGGTCAGATTACACCTGTAATTCCAGCACTTTGGGATGCCAAGGTGGGTGGATCACAGACATATCAGCCTGACCAATACGGTGAAACCCCACCTCTACCAAAACACAAAAAAATTAGCCAGGCGTCGTGGTGCATGCTGGTAATCCCAGCTACTTAGGAGGCTGAAGCAGGAGAACCACTTGAACCCAGGAGGTGGAGATTGCAGTAGGCCAAGACTGTGCCACTGTACTCCAGGCTGGGTGACTAAGCAAGACTCCTTCTCAGAAATAGTAATAATAATCTCACCATCCAACTCAAGGGTAAACTTCAGTTCAGCAATGTTTTAAAGCATCACAAATAAATTCCAAACTATATTTGCTATAACAATTGACTTTAAATCTCTTCCGTATCTCAAAGCCCCCCAAACCCATCCCTAGGGGTTTCAGAGCCCACTCCGAATTAAGTTCTCTCAACTCACCTCTACCTCACCCCCAGGTCACTATATCTTGACCCTCTTCCTATGCCTTTCCCATCTTCTAAGAAGAAGCATCCTTCTCCTTTTTCAAGCTACCTTCTCCACTTGTGCCTCATGTGAGACCTCCCTTTATCACCGATTCCCTTGGGACTCCCATAACTCACCACCTTCACTCATCATTTGACTCACACATATTTTGCACGATGTATGTGCCAGGCATTTAACATATGATCATGCTTAAGTCTCTACATGCTAATAAGAAAAACTTTGATTATCCTTGCTATGCCCTCAAGTCATTACCCTCCCTCTCCTTTCCTATATTCCCAAATGTTGTTGATATTCATCAACCCCTTTGATGCAGATGTCTCTGAAGTTTGCATCCTATTAGGCTGGCGCAAAAGTAATTGTGGATTTTGCCATTAAAAATAACGGCAAAAATAGCAATTATTTTTGTATCAGCCCAGTATCTTTTCTCCTTCTGCCAGACTTTCTCTCTGAGGCACCTCATCACCTGCAACTACCTCCTCCGTGCATCTGATTCCCAGATCTGTATGATTCTATTTAAAGCCCATTTCCCACCTTTCTGGGCTAGAATTGCAGAGCCCAATTAGACTTCATGCCACCAGTTCCCCTCCACCACCACCACCGTCACCACAACCATCATCACCATCACCATCACCACTGTCACCACCATCACCACGTCACCATCATCATCACTGTCACCACCACAACCGTCACCACCATCACCAACACCATTACCACTGTCACCACCACCATCACCATCACCACCACCACCCTGCCATTGTTAGCAAAACCATCTCTTGAGTGGCGCTCAAAGATTTTTAATGACCTCCCACTCCCCAGCAAGCTAAGTTCAGATTCAGGCTACAATTAAAGATCCTCCAGATATGGCCTCAACTACCTTCCAACCCACGTCCCAGGTCCATCCTTCTGATACATCCTTCACTGGTATTAAAATGGAATGACTGTTTTTTTGTTTTGCATACTCCTGGTATTTTCCCACAAACAATTTTCACCTCTTGAATATTGCCAAGGATTCCTCATGCTACACAAAGTGAAATCCAAACCCTCCATCAGAACCCTAGTCTCCCCAACCTCTCTTTGCACTTTTCTGCCTCCATGCTTCTCCTTGGGTCGTCCTTTTCTCTAAGATAACCTTGTGTATTAGTCTAGGTTCTCCACAGAAAGAACACAGAGATAGAGACAGAGCTATTTAGAGAGAAATGGAGAGACTGACTTGTTCTAAGGGATAGCTCACATGGTTATGGAGGCTAAGGAGTCCCAGAGTCTGCAGGCGGCAAGCTGGAGACCCACGACAGCCAATAGTATAGTTTCAATTCGAGTCCACATCTAAAGGTGGGAGAAGATTGATGTCCTAGATCAAACATAATCACTTACAGAGTTTTATTCAGGCCTTCAGTGGCTTGGATGAGCCTCACCCACATTGGGGAGGACAATCTGCTTTCTTCAGTCTACCAATTCAATGTCATCCTCATCCAGAATACCCTCACAGACACACCCAGAATAATGTATAGCCAAATATCTGGGCACCCTATAACCCGGTCAAACTGATACATAAAATAACCATCATGCCTTGCTTCTATTCTCTTCACACTAGTATGCCCAAATCCTTTCCTTATTTCAAGGCTTTGTTCAAATGTTACCTCTTAACTAAGCCCTCCCTGCTAACCCCAAATATTCATAGAAGTGGTTTCTCCCTTCTCTGATATCTCAAAATATGGTATATGTTTCTCTTTTGCAGTATTTATTACAAACTGCCTTATAAAGCAAGACAGTGATTCCCAGACAGATTATCAACAGAGTATAAAAGAAGTCTTCTTTGAGTATGAAATATCTCATGGAATATAGCACATGGCCTCTTCATGTAGAAACTACTAAGAAAAAGACAACAAGATGGAAGAGGCCAAGGAAAGGGGGTCAGTGGAAACCACAATGAAAGAAGTCAGTGGATGGGTGCCTACAATTTCTAAAAGAGTATAACCCAAGAATTTCATAGCCAGCTGAATTATCTCCCAATAAAATTAGGCAAAAGACACTATCACATGTTCAAGAACTTAGAGAACACAGTATTTCTGAGCTCTTCTTCAAAGAAAAAAAAAGGCTTTCATAATAAAATTTAGTCAGCCGAGAAATTAAAAAATAAGCAACTTGTGAATGGGACAACCATGACAAAAGGCTACTGATGAGAGGTGAATCCATTTAAAAATAAAACAGAAAGAAACGATGGGCAACCTTAACAACATAAAACAACCCAGAAATAACTAATATCCAGAGGTAACGCGAGGGATTGTAGGGAGAAATGCTAATATCCCTTATTGAGTCAATGAATCAGGTCTGAAATTGAAACTTGTGGGTTTGTTTTTTGTTTTTTGCTTTTTTTTTTTTTTGAGGCAGAGTCTTGCTCTGTTGCCAGGCTGGAGTGCAGTGATGTGATCTTCGTTCACTGCAACCTCTGCCTCCCGGGTTTAAGCGATTCTCCTGCCTCAGCCTTCCAGGTAGCTAGGACTACATGTGCACGCCACCATGTCCAGCTAATTTTTGTATTTTTGGTAGAGGTGGGGTTTCACCATATTGGCCAGGCTGGTCTCAAACTCCTGACTTCGTGATCCACCAGCCTCGGCCTCCCAAAATTCTGGGATTACAGGCATGAGCCACTGTGCCCAGACAAAATATGTGGTTTTAATTATGTAACTTCTTTTTGATTTGGTTTCCTCCTTAACCACCTGAGGATGAATCACCACCATGAATGACACAGTAACTAACTGGACCGGGAAGTTCATGACCAACCAACCACTTCAGAGGAAACAAATGGTCACCAATGTCCTTCACCCCAGGAAAGCAACAAAATGTACAAGACCACAATGGATGTCATCATCATACTGATACTTGAACTCAGAACCCATTTTGGTGATGTTTAAACAACGGGCTTTGGCATGCTATCTGGTTCCTTGAATTATGCAGAGAAAAACTGACTCAAATATAGTCTTGCAAGACATGGCTGGCATGAGAAGATGACCTCAAGAAAACAGCAGAAGGAATACAAGGACAGGTGAAGGCAGGAGGCTGCAAAGGCCCATGTCGGTGCCGGAAAAGGCAAAAGGATTAAAGATTTTGCAGTGACTTTATTTGCAGTGATTGTACAAATTATTCATGAGATGATCAATAAGCTGTAAAGACTTTTACATATATATAAAACATTTTAATATTTTTCATCATCTTTGATTTCTTAGTCAAATGTTTTAGAAACTGATTTTTGGTGAGGGAAGGCTAGCTTTATGTGAGCTGAGCAGTTCCTTCAGTTTCACTTCCATTTCTTTTCCTTCAGATAAATTTACCTAGCATCGAATTTGCTACTTCTTGTTTTTAAAATCCTATTTTGTGTGTTCATGTCTCTAGCCATCTTTGTATCTGTACAAAGCCAGGAATGCTGTTCGCTTAATATTAAGAAGTTAATTTCTTGGGGTGGTGAGAATTAGGGTGACTTCTCTCCCTTTTTGTATTTTTCTGTGTTCATTAAATTTTTTTTAAGACAGAGTCTCACTCTGTCACCCAGACATGAATACATTGGTAAGACAGCTCACCAAACCTCCGCCTCCCAGGCTTAAGCGATTCTCCTGCCTCAGCCTCCTGCGTGGCTGGGATTACAGGCATGCACCACTACCACCTGGCTAATTTTTGTATTTTTTGTAGAGATGGGGTTTTACCATGTTGTTCAGGCTGGTCTTGAACTCCTGACCTCAAATGATGCACCCACCTTGGCCTCCCAAAGTGCTAAGATTATAGGCGTGAACCACTGCACCCAGCCTTTTCTGTATTCATTGAATTTTTTAAAACACATCATTTAAAATAATCAAGTCATTCTTTTTTAATCTACCTTGTATCATATTTATCCAAATACTTAACATATTCTCTCTTACGTGATGACAAACTTGTTGAAATATCATTTCCTTTTGTGGTTCCAACCCCAGGGATTCTAATTCTAATGGGTGGGCTCCTGGGACCAGACATCAAGGAGTTTACAATGCAAGGGAAAAACAGGCCTGAATACAAGCAATGACAGTATAAGATGGAGTCAAAGAGTCCAACTTGAAGTTTCAGCAGAGTAGCACCAAAGACTCAGTCCCAACCCAGTTCCCAGAGCCAGAGCCAAGCTGGGTACATGAGAATCAGCTGAGAGCTTTTGCAAAGGTAAGTCCTAGCTGAGCCCCTAACCATCACACACTCTGGGAGTGAGCTCCAGGAACTGGGTTATTTAATAAGCACCCACACACCTGATTCTGATGTTCCTAAGGGTTGTAGAAATATGGAACTAAGAAAAACACTAAAAAGAGGCACTAAGAAAAACCTATAAATATTCACTACTGTCTCAGGCATCATGAGGCTGCTCCACAGGCATGATTTCCAGTACTTAGAATAACCTGCAAGGGAAGCATTCATTCATGACGACAGGCTTTACTGGGATCAGAGCCAGCCCTGAAAATGCTCGACCCCTGCTCTGAAGGTCACCCCCGCCTCCGCACCAGAGAGGGCTAACATTAAGGAGCAGGGGCCAGATGGGAAATGGAGTGCCTTTTATTATGACACCACAGTCAAGACTTTCTCTTTTTTTTTTTGAGACAGAGTCTCACTCTGTTACCAGGCTGGAGTGCAGCGACACGATCTTGGCTCGCTGCAACCTCCACCTCCTGGGTTCAAGCAATTCTCCTGCCTCAGCCTCCCAAGGAGTTCGGACTGCAGGAGCCTACCACCAAGGTTGGCTAATTTTTGTATTTTTAGTAGAGACGGGGTTTCACCATGTTGGCCAGGATGGTCTTGAACTCCTGACCTCAAGGGATCCACCCACCTCAGCCTCCCAAAGTGCTGGGATTACAGGTGTGAGCCACCACCACACCAGGCCTGTAAAGCCACAGTGGATCCCAGGGCTTAGACATCAGGGCTAACATGGAATCTCTGTCATTAAATTTTGAGATATTATCTTTGCTCAAAGAAAAAACAATCACCATTGACATTTAGAGGACAAGACATGTGAATGTAAACTTGATATTAGAGGATATTAAGGAATTACTGGTAATTTTGTTAGGCATGACAATGATCATATAAAAATGCCCTCATGTTTTTAGAGGGAAAGTAAATTATGTAGGGGTGGGTCTCATGATGCAATTCTATAACTATTGTAAAACATTTTTAAAATACTTCAGAAAAATAAATGGAGTAAATATTGCAAACATTAATAGTTTTTAAACCTATGTGATAGGTATATGATAGCTCATTATACTAATCTCTACTTTTTCTTTTTTGAAAGAAAGAAAAAAAGAGAAAAGAAGAAAGAAAGAAAGAGTGAAAGAAAGAAGAAAAAAAAAGAATGTAAGAGAGAAAGAAAGAGGAAGAGAAAGAGGGAGAGAGAACGGGATTCTTGTTCTATTGCCCAGGCTAGAATGCAGTCTAAAAATGGGTATTAAAAACCTCTTTTATGCCAATAATTGTGTTTAACAATGGAGACAGG
>CAUYLG010003111.1:0-22137 GCA_963573385.1 Cacajao melanocephalus | reverse complement strand
GATTTATAATCCTTTGGGTATATACCCAGTAATGGGATTGCTGGGTCAAATTGTATTTCTATTTCTAGATCCTTTAAGAATCACCACACTGTCTTCCACATGGTTGAACTAATTTATACTCCCACCAACAGTAAAAGTGTTCCTATTTCTCCAAACACATATATATTTAAGCTTGTTCATTAAATAGAATCAAGTTGTGAGAGATGTTTAGACACACCCACATAGAAAGATATATTAAATGAAAGGGCTCAAATATATATGCAGTATTTAGAACACCAGTTATAAGTATTTGTTAACTAAAAGAAACAACTTTGTATATTATTAGTTTTACTTTTTAATATGCTTTCTTTGTAATTAGAATAGTAACTTTTTAAATTAATTGCAATTCTAATCTCAAGGAAGCAAAGGGTTTTAAAAAGTTTTACTGAATACTTATTATTATCAGACCATATTCTGGAAACTTGTATTCCCTTACTCTATGAGATAGGCATTATCGTCACTTTACATAGATGAGAAAACAGAGGCTGCGGCAGGTTAATCTAGGACATAGTTCTGTCCCAATTCTATGCAACTTTGACTATACTGAGCAAGAAAGTCTATCTACTAACGGTGTGATCTGGACAAATCACTTAACCTTTTTATGCCTCATTTCCCACACATGTATAATGAAAAAAATGGAAGTCCAAGGTCCTTCCAGATCAAAATTCTACAATTTTATGAAACTAAATCAATAATAGCAACAATGCCTTCCACTCCCGAAACCCCACCTCAACCTCATATGCAGCCCTTTTATACTGAGGGAATGATAAACCCGAACTCTTACACTAGGATGCTTTTTATACCTTGGCTGTAGTCTTAATATCCTCAATGTTTATAAACCACTGCTTGCTGGCACAAATAACCACGGGTTTCTTAGTCCTCCAGTCATAGGGATAGCTGTGTATCAATTTTTCTTCTTTCAACAAATTCTTTGCAGTCTGAAGCATCTTTATAACTTTAAAAAAAAAACAAACCCACCAAATTATATTACACATAATTTAAAAGAACTATGAAAATCCTAATGCTCTAAACTTCCAGAAAGTACTAAATCTGCAGCAACAGGTGTCAATAGAGTAGTCACCTTGGGCCAGGTGTGGTGGCTCGTGCCTGTAATCCAAGCACTTTGGGAGGCCAAGATGGGTAGATCACAAGGTCAGGAGATCAGGACCATCCTTGCCAACATGGTGAAACCCCGTCTCTACTAAAAATACAAAAATTAGCTGGGCATGGTGGTGCGTGCCTGTAGTCCCAGCTACTTGGGAGGCTGAGGTAGGAAAATTGCTTGAACCCAGGAGGTGGAGGCTGCAGTGAGCCGAGATCACATCACTGTACTCCAGCCTGGGTAACAGAGTGAGACTCTGTCTCAAAAAGAAAAAAAGAGTAGTCACCTTGGCCGGGCACGGTGGCTCATGCCTATAATCCCAGCACTTTGAGGGGCAGAGGCAGGAGGATCACTTGAGGTCAGGAATTCAAGACCAGCCTGCTGTGCATGGTGAAACCCCATCTCTACTAAAAATACTAAAAAATTAGCCGGGTGTAGTGCTATGCACCTGTAATCCCAGCTACTTGGGAGGCTAAGGTGGGAGAATCATTTGAACCTGGGAGGCAGAGGCTGCAGTGAACTGAGATCGTGCCACTGCACTCCAGGCTGGGCAACAAAGCAAGACTCCATCTCACACACACACAAAAAAGTAATCACCTTCCAGGTATCAAAGACGTGCTCTGGGCATCTCCTGGCTAAAAAAAAAGCAGGGACTGTAAAATCTTAATCAGACTCCAAATTATGCCACTTCCACCTCTTTTCACATCAAAGAAAAGATGAACAGATTATATCTAGAATTCTAGATTTGAAATTTAGAGTCATAATCTTTCATGCCATGAATCTTAAAATGGTCTCCAGGCAATCTGGAAGAAAACAGGTGTAATGGGTTGAACTGTGTCCCCAGGATGATCTAACCCCCAACCCTAATGAATGTGACCTTACTTAGAAATCAGGTTTCTGCAGATGTAATCAAGTTAAGGTCACACTGCATTAGAAAGGACCCTAAATCAAGTTTCAGTGAGGTCACACTGCATTAGGGAGCACTAGTGTTCTTAAAATGAAGAGGATAGAAAGAAGATTGTTTTTGCCACTGATTTAGCCATGTGAAACTCATCTCAATATCCTTTTTTGGGTTTGAAACTGCTGTCTCTAAAAGTGCCTTCTAATTGTGCTTCGTATCAGTCAATACTAGAGAAATCTTGAACAGCTTATGTACAAAACTTTTAAATTTTTATATTATTTTGAAACTTTGCTTCAAAACTTTGAGATGGAGTCTCGCTCTGTTGCCCAGGCTAGAGTGCAGTGGTATGGTCTCGGCTCACTGCAACCTCCACCTCCCGGGTTCAAGTGATTCCTGCCTCAGTCTCCCATGTAGTTAGGATTACAGGCGCATACCACCACACCTGGCTAATTTTTTGTATTTTAGTAGAGATGGGGTTTCACCATGTTGGCCAGGCTGGTCTCAAACTCCTGACCTCATGATCCATCCACCTCAGCCTCCCAAAGTGCTGGGATTACAGGTATGAGCCAACACACCCGCTCAGGCTGGCAGTTTGCTGATCTTTTAAAGTTTCTTTCCCTACCCAATTCACACTTTCTGGTAAAGTTTCTATAAGGTCTGTCAGGCATACATCCTGCAGCTTACTGGCTTAAAATGTACTCTCCTTTAATGTAGACTGATGTAGGCTGATTGGGAGAAACAGAAATCAATAGTGCAACTGTTTTGATACTAAATACTGACAAGTATCTTTTTGAAATAAAGAACCAGTCCCTCCAATAAAAAAAAAAAAAAAAAAAGAAGATTCACAGAGAGACAAATAAGACCTAAAGAAGGTAGCCGGGTGCAGTGGCTCACGCCTGTAATCCCAACACTTTGGGAGGCCTAGGCATGTGGACCACTTGAGGCCAGGAACTCGAGACCAGCGTGGCCAATATGGTGAAACCCCATCTCTACTAAAAATAAAAAATTATGGCCAGGCGCGGTGGCTCAAGCCTGCAATCCCAGCACTTTGGGAGACCGAGGCAGGCAGATCACGAGGTCAAGGGATCAAGACCATCCTGGTCAACATGGTGAAACCCCGTCTCTACTAAAAATACAAAAATTAGCTGGGCGTGATGGCGTGCGCCTGTAGTCCCAGCTACTCGGGCAGGAGAATTGCTTGAACCCGGGAGGTGGAGGTTGCAGTGAGCCGAGATTGTGCTGCTGCACTCCAGCCTGGCGCCTGGCGACAGAGTGAGACTCTGTCTCAAAAAATAATAATAATAATAATAAAATAAAAAATAAAAAATTATGGCTTGACATGGTAGGGTCTCACGCCTGTAATCCCAGCACTTTGAGAGACCAAGGCGGGCAGATCACCTGAGATCACGAGTTCAAGACCAACCTGATCAGCATAGCGAAACCCCAGCTCTACTAAAAATATAGAAATTAGCCGGGAGTGGTGGTGTGTGCCTGTAATCCCAGCTACTTGGGAGGCTGAGGCAAGAGAATCACTTGAATCGAGGAGGCTGAGATCACACCACTGCACTCCAGCTTGGGCCATAGACTGAGACTCTGTCTCAAAAAATAAAAATAAAATAAAATACAGTTAGCTGGGTGGGATGATGTGTGCCTGTAATCCCAGCTGCTCAGGAAGCTAAGGCACAAGAATCACTTGAACCTAGGACATGGAGGTGGCAGTGAGCTAAGAGCATGCCACTCCACACCAGCCTGGGTGAAGAAGTGAGACTCTGTCTTGAGAAAACAAGTAAGATCTAAAGAAGGCCATGTGACAAGAGAGGCAAAGAGTAGAATAATGCAGTTATAAACCAAGGCATGTCAAGGATTTCCAGGAGCCACCAAAAGCTAGACAGAGGCAAGAGAGAATAAATTTATGTTGTTTTAAACCACCAAGTTTATGGTGATTTTTTCCAGTAGCCTTAGAAAAGTAATATATCAGGTCTAATTAGCCTTAGTCTTAGTGTGGGCAAAGAAAACGTTTTCATAGCACCTAGTCTCTGAATCTGTAAAGAAAGAAAGACAATTCAAGACTGGAGGATTCTCAAGATCTTAATACATAAACCATGCTATATGGGTCAGTTATTTACAAGGGTTAAACAGTGAGTGGGGAATGTGTAATTTACAGTCAACATCCAGCCCTGATCTTGATTTTTTCCTTCCACAAAAGTAATACTGCTGATTATCATCTCCATAGCCCTAAAGTAACTTCACTCCGTTACTGCCCTGACTTGCTTAAATAGAGCAGCTTCAGAGCAAAAGATAAAGTGTACCAAACTCCATTTTAAAACATGTGGCAGGCCAGGCGTGGTGGCTCACGCCTGTAATCCAAGCACTTTGGAGGCCAAGGCGGGCGGATCACCCGAGGTCGGGAGTTCAAGACCAGCTTGACCAACATGGTGAAACCCCGTCTTTAAAAAAATAAATAAATAAATAAAATTAAAAAAAAAAAGTGGCAAAACAAGATATATTTTTTGTTTTTTGTTTCTGTTAAAGTTTAAGAAGGGAAAACAGGTAGCAAAGGCTGCTGCTAGCTGCTTTTCAGAAAACATACATGATATCAACAGATGTAATGCTTACCCACATCAGTTCCCTCTTCGAGGACAGCCTTGTTTTGAAGTTCAGGACCTGCGACATCTGTGAAAACTCCATCTTCGTCCACTAAACAATCCTATAAGGTATCATTTTGAACAATTAAAATATCAAGACATTTTCTCTTATGATGATCTGGCAAAACAATATATGTAAAATATATAGCCTAGTCCTTCTCTACATTGAAACCCTAGTTACTTGGCTGGGCGCAGTGCCTGTAATCCCAGTACTGTGGGAGGTTGAGGCAGGTGGATCACTTGAGGTCAAGAGTTCAAGACCAGCCTGGCCAACATGGCAAAACCCCATTTCCACTAAAAATACAAATACAAAATTAGCCAGGCATGGTGGCATGCACCTGTAGTCCCAGCTACTTGGGAGGCTAAGGCAGGAGAATCACTTGAACCCTGGAGATAGAGGTTGAAGTGAGCCGAGATGGTGCCACTGCACTCTAGTCTGGGTGACAGAGTAAGACTCCATCTCAAAATAAATAAATAAATAAATAAATAGGTATTTGTGAATTTTATACATTTAAATCACCAAAGGCAAAATGTGTTATTAAAGCACGTACATAAACTTAAGTAACAAAATATATTACAACATCTTTGAGTGGTCTCTATTATTTCTAAATCTATGGCAATGTACACAGTTGTTCCCTTTCAGACTCACCTTTTAACTAAATGGAAATACTTGCTAAGTAACTGAAGTGTGTAAATAAGTCTAGTAAGGATTGTTTAGCTAAAACAAACAAACAGACCTTTTCAGGGAGTAAAAGTAATTTGTCTATGTGACTTAATCCTAGAAAGAAAATATTTTAGAAGTGCCTCATAATATATATTCTTCAATTCTAACATGTGAATTTTCTCCTAATTCTGGGAAATATTTTTCAATTAGTACGAATTAATGAAACTTTGGAGCACTATACAACCCTAAGCATTTCACAGCTGTAAGACAAAAGTCATCATTTTTTAAAAATAAAGATGTTGGTTAGAATTTATCGTTTCCTTTCATTAAGATGAATAATTAAAAATGAAAAAAGAACGGTACCATGGGCAGGTTGTGCTGAGACGCTACACTGTAATCTTCCATACCATGAGCTGGGGCTGTGTGAACCAATCCTGTTCCTTTTGCCATGGTCACATGATTTGCAGGTAAAAGAGGAGAGGCTTTATCAGGAATTAATGGATGACTACAAGTACCATTTTCCAAATCTACACCTGTGCAGAAGGAAAACCACTATTAATCATTTCATATGATGAATCTATCTCCTTAAGCTTAACAATAGAATATGAGGTTAAATGTGCAGAATCTAGAACAAGACTGGCTAGGCTCAAATTCCACCTTCCCCTTTAACTTGTTCTGTGACCTTCTGGAATCTATAAAATGCAGATAATTCTGATTCCCATCTCAGAGCGTTGCTATGAGAATAAACAAGTTAATGTAGTTTAAGTGTTTTGATACTTACTGTATCTACCACTTAATATTCTCTCCCTCACCACCCTCCCAAAAAGATCTCTAAGTCATCAATGAGAAATAATTCATTTTTTTCTGGAAAGAAAACCTAGACCATACAAATTACTTCATTCTTCAAAATTTCTACTACTTTAATAAGTAGCAAGCTACATGACACCAGCTTATTTTGACAGGGTTAAGAAATATATATATAATCCTCCACAATATGGTGACTCAAATAGCAACTCAATAATTATCTGACATAAGAATTTGAAACAATTATGTTATATAGACAAAAGATCTTTAAATTCAACCTTAAAACTTTCAAAAAACCTTGGCTTCTATGATAACAGGTAACTTGACAATGAATTCGTTAATAGCCTCTGCATTTAAAAAAGAAGGAGGGGGCTGGGTGCAATAGCTTATGTCTCCAATTGCAGGCAAAAAGACTGCTTGAGCCCAAGAGTTTGAGACAAGCCTGGGCAACACAGCAAGATCCCATCTCTATTTAAAAAAATTAAAATCGGAGGGTGCAAAGTAAATTATTATTTTGGTTTTTATTTTTATTATCCTATTGCACCAAAGAGGATCAAATCATCTAAAAATTCTTAAGCTCCTTTCCTGCCTTTGACATAAAAATCTTTTTAGTTTTGTTAAGGTTGTTTAAACTTCTCATTGGCTTGTATCTGAACGGATTAATTTGGAGGACTCTCCTATTTAGCTAGGCAGTCTTTTTAGGCAGTTTTTGTACCTTTATTTATGTGATTGAATTTTTTTTTTATCTTACCTAAGGATAAAAGATATTTTAGGCCAGGCATGGTGGCTCACATCTATAATCCTAGCACTCTGAGAGGCAGAGGCAGGAGGAACACTTGAGCTCAGGAGTTCAAGACCACCTGTCTGGGCAACATAGTGAGACCTCATCTCTTTAAAAAAATAAAAATAAAATAAAACTCTAGTCTAGCCATAGTGGCTCATGTCTGTAATCCCAGCACTTTAAAAGACCAAGGCAGGAGGATCACTTGAGGCCAGGAGTTCAAGACCAGCCTGGGTGATGTAGCAAGACCCCATCTCTACCAAAAAAATTAAAAATTAGCCCAGCATGGTGGCACACACTTGTGGTCCCAGCTATTCGAGAGGCTGAGGCAGGAAGATCACTTGAGCTTAGGACCCAGAGGCTGCAGTGAGCCAAGATGGCACCACTGCACTCCAGCCTGGGTGACAGAGCAAGACCACGTCTCAAAAAAAAAAAAAAAAGACCAAAAAATAGTTAATTTTAAACTTCCCTAGACTTCCATAATTATATTTCAAAACCAGTCACTATCTCAAAGTCCCAAATTATAGCTCACAAAGAATTCTTCTGGGCCAGGCAGAGTGCTCACGCCTGTAATCCCAGCACTTTGGCAGGCCAAGGTGGGCAGATCACTGGATTCCAGGATTCCTGAGACCAGGAATTCCAGCCCAGCCTGGGCTACAAAATAAGAACTTGTCTCTACAAAATATTTTCTAAAAATTAGCTAGGTGTGGTGGCGTGTGCCTCTAGTCCCAGCTACTTGGGTGACTGGGGCGGGAGGATCACTTGAGCCCAGGGGTTCAAAGCCGCAATGAGCTGACTGGCCCACTGCATTCCAGCATGGGCAACAGAATGAGACCCTGTCTCTTTAAAATAAAATAAAATAAAGGCCAGATGCAGTGGCTCATGCCTATAATCCCAGCACTTAGGGAGGCCAAGGCAGGCAGATCACCTGAATTCAGGAGTTCAAGACCAGCCTGACCAACATGGAGAAGCCCTGTTTCGACTAAAAATACAAAAGTAACCAGGCATGGTGGTACATGCCTGTAATCCCAGCTACTCGGAAGGCTGAGACAGGAGAACTGCTTGAACCAGGGAGACAGAGGTTGCAGTGAGCTGAGACTGCACCAATGCACTCCACCCTGGGCAACAAGAGTGAAACTCTGTCTCAAAAAAAACAATAACATAAAATTCCTTTAACAGAAAAACTGCTTTTTGAATAATTTTCAGAATTTATTCAATTCTCTATTAAAATTATATGCCAAAAAATGAATACATTCATTTCCTTTCTTGTTCTTTTTATTAAAACAGATTAAAAACAATTTAAAAAATTAATTTTGCATAAAATGTTACCAAGTAACTATTGGCTATTGCCAGTAATTTTTTTTATCTGTTGTACATTTATCAATATTCATATTTTTCTATACTCCTATCATGCTTAATGTATATTCTCCTTTAGTGTAATCCATGTAAAATGTATTCTAGAAAGGTAAAGGCCATAACTGTTTCAATTCACAATGGGCACTGTTCAGAAAAGTAATAAATTCAAGTCAGCCCAGTATTCTGATGATTGTGTTGTCAGATATCTAAAAGTCTTCACCTGAAAATGTTGAAATAGTCTCAAATGTTGTTTCCAAAGTAGAAGCAACAGATGCTACTTTATCTGCAGCCAGTATGTAGCGGTCTCCAGACTTAGAACATTTCACAACAGCATACCTAACATAAAATTTTAGGACAGAATTACCAATAATGAAACAGGAAAAGCCATTGATATCATTTTAATTTTTAAATATCATTTTAGAAAAACTGACTTCAAGATCAAACTGTACTATTTTCAGAAGACTTCATAATGTATATTTCTATTTCATTTTCCTCAAAAGCTGGATAAGGTCTTAAAAAGGATCGTCTAAAAGTTAATAAAATCTATATGAACATAATAACTAAGGTATAATTCATTAAATTTTAAAATAATAAAGAAGATAAAATAAATTCAAAATAAGGGTAATGATGGAATAGATTCAATTTGTGGCTAAAATAAAAAATGCAATAATATACCCACTTTGATTCTGGCATATAGCAAACAGCTTGATTGGCTGGAATTGTCCAAGGCTGTGTGGTCCAGACCAAAAAACTAACAGGAGATGAACCATCTGTGAAAATAAAATTGTAAATGCTAGCAAATGGGATAATTCTATAACTTTGGTACACTCAAGCTATGAATAAATCTTACCTATAAGAGATGCCAATTTAGGAGAAGGTTTTAAGAGAGGAAATTTTACATATATGGAACGACTGACATGCTCAGGATTATATTCAAGCTCTGCTTCAGCCAATGCAGTCCTAAGGTTTAGAAATATTAAACATTAATATCTGGAAGCCTCACAAATTCCTTCCTTTTAATTATCAAAAAATGCATATATACCTAGATGAGGGAGACCAAAACACAGGTTTATAAGATCGATAAACCAAGCCCTATAAAAGACAAAATATTACGTTAAAGGTAGGATTTTGTAACACATACTTCAACCTACTCAAAAAAGAAAAAATATCTCTTTACCTTTTCATACATTTGGTAAAAAGTTCTCAACTGTTTGGCTTCATACTTCCCATCAAATGTAAAGTAGCAATTATTCCAATCTGCCATTATTCCCCAACGAATAAATGCTAATTTCTGTTTCTCAATGGCTGCTTTAGCAAATGATCTAGCTAAAAAAAAGAAAAAAAAAGATTTTGAACACCAATGAATTTGAATTCTCAAACATGGTTTAGCATGTATCTCTCTAAATGTAAATGCTGTAGACAGTTTAGAATATAAGAGTTTTGTTTTTGAAAGGGAGTCAAGCTTTGCTGCCTAGGCTGCACTGCAGTGGCATGATCTTGGCTCACTGCAACCTCTACCATACAGGTTCAAGCAATTCTTGTGCCTCAGCCTCTGAAGTTGCTGGGACTACAGGCGTGCACCACCACCCCCGGCTAATTTTTTTGGTATTTTTAGTAGAGATGGGGTTTCACCATGTTGGTCAGGCTGATCTTGAACTCCTGACCTCAGGCAATCCATCCACCTTGGCCTCCCCAAGTGCTAGGATTACAGGTGTGAGCCACCGCGCCCAGCTTATAAAATTTTTTAATAGAAAAATAATACAAAGGTAAACAGTGTTCAGGAGATACCTAAAACAAATTCTAAAATTAACTGGAATTGCAAAAGTTAAAATTTTATTACTGTCTTATTTTCTAGACTTTATACAATGGCCTCACAGTTAGGAAAAATAAACTAGAAAAATTATTCCTTATTATTTAATTTAAGAAAAGGTTCGATAATTTTCATTTCATTATACATAAAAAATCAGAATATCAAATCTAAGCCAATGATAATATGTTTCACAAGAAAGTAAAAAATCTTCACAGTTAAATCCAAATGTACAAAGTATAACATATAAGAAAAAGAGAGCCCTCCCTGGCCCCGTCTACAACGGATCAAATAAGAGAATAATGTAAAATATATGTATTTTACAATTTACTCTTGGCTTAACCCCAGAAATAAGTCAACAAGCCCCCTTGAGGAAAGCTAAAAAAAAAATTACCAAAAAATAATTGTATAAAATATGAACATTGAGAAACTGAGAATGCAATTAGAAATGCTCACAAAGTCTTTCCTTCAATATCCAAACATAGGCTGGGCGCGGTGGCTCACACCTGCAATCCCAGCACTTTGGGAAGCCGAGGCAGGCAGATCACCTGAGGTCAGAAGTTCAAGACCAGCCTGAACAACACAGAGAAACCCCACCTCTACTAAAAATATAAAAATCAGCCAGGCATGGTGGCACATGCCTGTAATCCCAACTACTTGGGAGGATGAGGCAGGAGAATCCCTTAAACCCGGGAGGCAGGAGAATCCCTTAAACCCAGGAGGCAGATGTTACCGTGAGCCAAGATCGTGCCATTGCATTGCAGCCGGGGCAACAAGAGCAAAACTCCGTCTCATAAGTTCTTATAAAAATCAATAAAATACATCTGAATTTTCTGTGACAGAAAGGCATTTCCAATAAATCTCATTATACCCAAACCAAACCAAAACAAAAGGTTCCTTCGGTAAAGCTCTGACTTTTCCAAGGAACCTGTTTACAAATATCATTTTAAAACAGAAATAGACATTACTTTACCTTTCTCTCGAATTTCTACAGCTGAAAGATTCTGAGCTTCTCCACCAAGTCCTGATAATACTTTTACTTCAATGGGCAACCCATGACAATCCCAGCCGGGCACAAAATGTATTTTGGAACCAGTCATCATATGGAATCGATTGGCTATATCTTTCAAAATCTGCAAAGATAAAATGATAATTATCATTCATACATAAAACATTTGGCCTACAATTTAGATTCTTTTTTTTAAATTTAATACCATTTTTAAAACTGCAATTTGAAAAGGAAATATATAAATTAACTTTCATAAAAAACTATTAACACAAATAGCCTAATATTTATATTGAGCTAAGAAGTATCATCGAATCATTACAGAACTTACAGTGTACTCAGAGAATGGAATATTATGGTTAACTCTGTCATTGACAAAATCCTTACTAATACAGTAGACCTCATTAGGTATAGTTTTAGAACTAATTTATCTTCTTATTTTAAATACTAGAGGGCAGCAGAGCCTTTTAAAAAATGCATTACTATAGTAGAACAAGGGAATCAAAGGCAAAGAATAGACTTGGCTCCAAGCTCAATTTCCCTCTTCCCAAGAGGAAACAGTGCTCTGACCACTAGCCCAGTAGTCCAGAAAACAATTTCCTCCTTTCCATACCTATTAAAAGTAGAAAAGATATTATGTTCTTCTTCCATCCCTTGCCCCCTTTAAAAACTCTAATTTCAAACTGTTTACTGGTGAACATGAAGGAGCCTTGTAATCTAAGAGGTTGTCAGATTAAAAAAAAATCATCAGAGGCTGGGTGTGCTGATTCACGCCTGTAATCCCAGCACTTTGGGAGGCCAAGGCGGGCAGATCACAACGTCAGGAGATCGAGACCATCCTGGCCAACATGGTGAAATCCCATCTCTACTAAAAATAGAAAAATTCGCTGAGCATGGTAGCATGCACCTGTAATCTCAGCTACCTGGGAGGCTGAGGCACGAGAATCGCTTTAACCCAGGAGTCGGAGGTTGCAGTGAGCCAAGATCGTGCCACTGCACTCCAGCCTGGGAGACAGAGTGAGATTCCATCTCAAAAAAAAAAAAATTATCTAGCTATATATACTTAAGATTGGTATACTTTACTCTGGGTAATTATTTAAATCAATCATCATATAAATAACCTCCTTTCTACTTATCTCTTTAGAAATTGTCTATTTATTATCTGTCTCTTCTCTGTAAAACATAAGCTCCATGAATTCAGAGAGCCCATCTGTCCTCTTCACCCATGAATTCCAGCATTTCAAATGGTTTCTGGCACTATTCTATAAATATTTATCAAATACATGAATGCAAGCATGCATCATATATACTCTAAACCATGGTATCTTATACAGTAGCCACTGGCCACATGCTATTTTTGGTGCTAGTCCAAATTCAGATGTGATGTAAATTATGAAATATATACCCAATTTCAAACATGTGTTATGAAAAGAATGTAATATATCTCAAAAAAAATTTTATTATTATTATACTTTAAGTTCTGGGGTACACGTGCAGAACGTGCAGGTTACATAGGTATACCCGTATCATGGTGGTTTGCTGCACCTATCAACCCATCATCTATATTAGGTATTTCTCCTAATGCTATCCCTCCCCTAGACCCCCCACCTCGCAACAGGCCCCGGTGTGTGATGTTCCCCTCCCTGTGTTCACGTGTTCTCATTGTTCAACTCCCACGTATGAGTGAGAACATGCGGTGTTTGGTTTTCTGTTCTTGTGTTAGTCTGCTGAGAATGATGGTCTCCAGTTACATCCATGTCCCTGCAAAGGACATGAACATGTATATTTCTATCATGTGTCAACAAAACAAAAAATACCATAAACCATATCTTGAGTCATAAAAATAAAACTCAACAAACTTAAAAGAACTAGAATCAGGCCGGGCACAGTGGCTTACGCCTGTAATCACAACACTTTGGGAGGCCAAGGCGGGCAGATCATGAGGTCAAGAGTTCAAGACCAGCCTGGCCAACATAATGAAACCCTGTCTCTACTAAAAGTACAAAAAATTGGGCCTGGCATGGTGGCTCACGCTTGTAATCCCAGCATTTTGGCAGGCCAAGACGGGTGGATCACCTGAGGTCAGGAGCTCGAGACCAGCCTGACAAACATGGAAAAACCCCGACTCTACTAAAACTACAAAATTAGCTGGGCATAGTGGCACATGCCTATAATCCCAGCTACTTGGAAGGCTGAGGCAGGAGAATAGCTTGAACCTGGGAGGCGGAGGTTGCAGTGAGCCAAGATTGCACTAATGCACTCCAGCTGGAGCATCAAGAGCAAAAAAAAAAAAAAAAAAAAAAAAAAAAAAAACAAGGTGGGAGGTGCCTGTAATCCCAGCTAGTCAAGAGGCTAAAGCAGAAAAATCGCTTGTACCCAGGAGGCGGAGGTTGCAGCAAGCCGACATTGTGCCATTACACTCCATCCTGGGTGACAGTGCAAGACTCTGTCTAAAAAGTAAAAAAGAACTGAAATCACAGAATATGCTCTTTGTCCACAATGGATTAAAATGAACAAGGGAAAGATAACAGAAAGATCTTCAAACACCTAAAAACTAAACAACACACATATGAGGCCAGACACAGTGGCTCACACCTGTAATCTCAAAATTTGGGATGTCAAGGGCAAGAGGATGATCTGAGGCCAGAAGTTTGAAACCAGCCTGGTTAATATAGCAAAAATTTGTCTCTACAAAAAATAAATAAATAAATAAAACTATAAACAGCACACATGTGAAAAATTCATGAATCAGAAAGGAATTTTCAAGGAAATTTTTTTGTAGTTGTTGAAACACGGTCTCGCTCTGTCACCTGTAGGGGGGAGACCCTGTAAGTGCCTAGGCAGGAGCCAGAAGCCTCAGCCTATTTCCATATAAATAATGAACTAGAAAGTAACCAGAAATATAACCGTAGTAGTTATTAGCTATTCACAGGTGATCTTAGTTACTCATAGGTGATCCTAATTCTTTTACTAAAGCCTCTTAGGTCAGAAGCGAACCTACTGTGATATGTGAAAGAAATGACCCTAAGGCAAGATGCTTTAAGCTGTCACACTGGCCCCCATAAAGACTGACAGAGGGCGTCTCAGCTGTGCCGCTGCGCCAGTGCTGCGAAGCGCCCACTGTTTAGCCAGCTAGGGAAGGAGATGTCCAAGATGGCCAAGACATCTTCTTCCTCAGGGGAGTTAGGAGAAAACTCCTCCAAGCTCTTGCGGTAGGCCTGACGCTGTCAGGCAGGCCCCAGGCATCCGGGGGCTTAAATGTCTCTATGTGATACTGTGCTTCAGTGGTCACGTTCCATGTCCACTCTCATGTTCCACTTCTGTACCTGGTTCCTTTTTTCTCAGAAGAAATAATCAGTAAAAGTAACGTAAATCTTAATGTCTTTATTCTTTCTTAACAAGTGCTGACACATTATGCTCCTTACCTCATCTTGGCAACCTGAAAGCCTTGGGCCCCCACCTATATGACACATGATGTGCCTGACCCTATCACTGACTGCCAGTGCCACGTCCTACCTACCCTGCCCCCAGCTTTGTACTCAATAAAAGCCAGAGCGTCCAGGCACTCGGGGCCACTGCTGGACTCCGTGCTTTGGTTGGCAGTGGACCCCCGGCCAAACTCTTTTCTCTGTGTCTTGTGTCTTTTATTTCTACAATTTCTCATCTCCACACCAGTAGAGAGGGGCTCACAGGACCCTGTAGGGCTGGACCCTATGGTCGCCCAAGCTAGAGTACAGTGGTGCGATCATGGCTTGACTTCCTAGGCTCAGGTGATTCTCCAACCTCAGCTTCCCAAGTAGCTGAGACTAGAGGCACATGCCACCATGTCCAGCTAATTTTTGTTTTCTTAGTAGATACAGGGTTTCATCATGTGGCCCAGGCTAGTCTGGAACTCCTGGCCTCAAGTGATCTGCCTGCCTTGGCCTCCCAAATTGCTAGGATTAAGGCGCGAGCCACTGCACCTGGCCTCAAGAAAATTTTAAAAACACAATCAACTGAGTAAAAATTGAAGTACAACATGTCAAAATTGGTGGGGTATAGCTAAAGCAGTGCTGAAAGGAAAATTTATAGCATTAAAGCGCATACATTAGAAAAGGGATGCCTGTCAATAGTGTAAAATTCCATCTCAAGAAACCAGAAAAAGTGGGGCAAAATGAACCCAAAACAAGCAGAAATAAGAAAATAAAGATAAAAGCCAGCTGGGCACTGTGGCTCATGCCTGTGATCCCAGCTCTTTGGAAGGTGGGTGGATAACTTGAGGTCAGGAGTTTGAGACCAGCCTGGCTAATATGGGGAAACCCCATCTCTACTAAAAATACAAAAATTAGCAGGGCATGGTGGCACACGCCTGTAATCCCAGTTACTCAGGAGGCTGAGGCACGAGAATTGCTTGAACCCAGGAGGAAGAGGTTGCAGTGAGCCATGATTGCACCACTGCACTCCAGCCTGAGTGACAGAGCAAGACTCTTGTCTCAAAAAAAAAAGATGAAAGCATAAATCAGTGAAATTAAAAACAGAAAAAAAAACAATGAAACAAAGTCTGACTTCAGGAACGACAGCATAAGAAGCCATGTGGACCTGTTTCCTAGTAAAATTGGTAAAAATTATTTTTAAAAACAACCATTTAGGACTGGGCACAGTGGCTCACACCTGTAACCCCAGCACTTTGGGAGGCCGAGGCAGGAGAATCACAAGGTCAAGAGATCGAGACCATCCTGGCCAACATGGTGAATCCCATCTCTACTAAAAATAGAAAAATTAGCTGGGCGTGGTGGCGTGAGCCTGTAGTCCCAGCTACTCAGGAGGCTGAGGCAGGAGAATTCCTTGAACCCAGGAGGCAGAGGTTGCAGTGAGCCAAGATCATGCCACTGCACTCCAGCCTGGCGCCTGGCAACAGAGTAAAACTCTGTCTCAAAAAAAAAAAAACAAAAACAAACAAACAAACAAAAATTTAAAGCCTCTGGAATTGATCTTAAAGGCACATACCAAATGAAGAAACATCTATATAAGACAAATCTTCAAAAACTAGGTAAGAAAAGTGAGTGTCTATGGTATTTGACCCAAGACCACTCCCTCTCTCCTCTGTACGAGTTAGTTCAAAGAAGCCAAGACTACCACCTCATACTGCTGCAGCCTAGAACACAAGGTTCCCTATTCTCCCAGCTCCCGGTCAAGGCCTATCTTTCCCAGGAGGGGCAGGACATCAAAACGTCTCCTCTTTCCCCACCTACCTGTTGCTACCTGTTCCTCAGCTAAGTTCTGGGCAAGTGTAGTCAAGAAGCAGAAGCTCCCTTTCTTCACTCAGCCCCCAATCATGGAACAGTGTACGTCTGCTGGGAATACTGGGAGTCCAATAACCCTTGTCCTCACTCATAAGATGGTGGTTCCATACCAGGAGAGGCCACTCAAGAGGACCTCATGCTACTGCCCACCCCATAAACACCTGACTCCTAAAGTGGGAGTGTCCCTCATAGATGTGTACAGTTGTTCCTACTCCAGAGCCCTGACTGGAAGATACTGCCAGGCTGGAAGAGAAGCAGGCAATGAAATGAATAGTTCCTAAACTCTTCCCATTGTTAGAGCATTCAGAAGTTCAGGCCTAATAGGGCTCTTAGAAGAAACAGTGAAAGCTGTAGTAAAAGGCAGTTAGAAGATCCATAGGTTCAAGATGATACAGGCTAAACTATAGGCCACATAGCTTGGAGGAGAGAACCACGGAGAGAAACAGCTGAGAGAAGCCCTCCTAGGATCAGAACAAATATCAGACACTGACCTTAAGAACTAATCCTTCAAAAGACCTCAAATTTGATTCCATTAGTCTACAGAGCAATTTATGCCCCAGGGAATTGTTGAAAACAACAGAGTCAAGAGCTGGAAAATTTCAGAGCTAAATAAATTGGTGCTGTCAGGAAAAGAGAGGATAGGAGCCCTGCCAAAATCACTGTCATCCCAGGGTGACTGTGGACATACCCAAAGCTATGCCTCCCTGAGAATCCGAGGCTTAACACAAGCGAAGAATGGGAGGGGGCAGAAACAGATTTCATGAAAATACTACAGCCACTCACAAGTAAATAGCAATTACAAGCTCTGAGAGGTGGGAGAGACCATTATTCAGATTTACTACATCAAAAGTGCCCAGTTTCCAAAAAAAAATTACAAGACATACAAAGAAGTACAAAGTATGACACACAATGACACACACACCGGAAAAGAAAGCAGAAAATAGAGGCTGGGCGCGGTGGCTCACTCCTGTAATCCCAGCACTTTGGGAGGTGGAGACAGGAGGATCACAAAGTCAAGAGATCAAGACCACCCTGGCCAACATGGTGAGACCCCATCTCTACTAAAAATGCAAAAATTAGCTGGGTGTGGTAGCACGTGCCTGTAGTCCCAGTTGCTCGGGAGGCTGAGGCAGGAGAATCACTTGAATCCGGGAGGGAGAGATAGCAGCTGAGATCGTGCCACTGCACTCTGGCCTGGTAAAAAAGTTAGACTCAGTCTCACAAAAAAAAAAAAAAAAAGAAAGAAAAAAATAGAAACTACCTATAGGCCAGGCGTGGTGGCTCACGCCTATAATCCTAGCACTTTGGAAGGCCAAGGTGGGTGGATCACCTGAGGTCAGGAGTTCAAAACCAGCCTGGCCATCATCATGAAACCCCATCTTTTTAAAAAAAGTAAAATAAAATAAAATAAGTAAATAAAATAAACTACCTATAAAAGTAATCAGATGTCAAATGTTACAGAAAAAGACTTCAAAACTGACATTATAAATGTTCAAAGAACTAACAGAATCCATGATTAAAGAGATAAAGCAGGGTATGATGATAATGTCACGTCTAACAGAGAATATCACGAAAGAAATAGAAGTTTAAAAAAAAAAAAAAGACCCAAAATGGCCGGGCTCGGTGGCTCATGCCTGTAATCCCAGCAATTTGGGAGGCCAAGGCGGGCAGATCATAAGGTCAGGAGTTCGAGATCAGCCTGACCAACATGGCGAAACCCTGTCCCTACTAAAAATACAAAAATTAGCCAGGCATGATGGTGGGCACCTGTAATCCCACCTACTTGGGAGACTGAGGGAGGAGAATCACTTGAACCCGGGAGGCGGAGGTTGCAGTGAGCCAAGATTGTGCCACTGTACTCCAACCTGGGCGACAGAGCAAGACTCCATCTCAAACAAACAGGAAAAAGACCCAAAATGAAGAATTCAGTGGGGAGGTTCAACAGTAAATAGAATCTAGCAGAAGAAAAAAATAAACTTAAGATAGATCAATAAATACTGTATAATCCAAAGAATAATAACAAAACTAAACAGAGCCTCAGAGCCATCATTACACACATCATTCAGCATACCAACAAATGCATAATGAGAGTTTCAGAGGAAAGGAAAGAAAACAGAGGCAGAAAAATATCCAAAGAAATAATAACTGAAAATTTCTCAAATGTATTGAACATTTGAATATTTCTCAAATGTATTAAACAACACCAATCCATACATCCAGAAAGTTCAATGAACTCCAAGAAGGAAAAAACACAAAGAGATGGAAAAAAGACATCACAGTAAAAAGGTGCAAGTTAGAGACTTTGGGAGGCCGAAGCAGGTGAACTGCTTGAGCTCAGGAGTTCAAGACCCACCTGGGCAACATGGCAAAACACCATCTCTACAAAAATTACAAAAATTAGCCAGGCATGGTAGCCTGCACCTGTGGTCTCAGTTACTTGGGAGGCTGAGGTGAGAGGATAGCATGAGCCCAGAAAATAGAGGCTGCAGTGAGCTATGATTGCGTCACTGCACTCCAGCCCTGGTAAGAGAAAGAGCCTGTCTCAAAAAAAAAAAAAAGAAAAAAAATTCACATTCATATAAAACCTGTACATTAATGTTTTTAGCACCTTTATTCATAATACCCGAAAACTGTAAACGACCCAGTTGTACTTCAACAGGTTTATGGGTAAACTGTGATACATCCACACCATAGAATACTACTCAGCAATGAAAAAATACTACTACTAAAAAGCTTAAATGAATCTCAAGGGAATTATGCTGAGTGAAAAAAATCAATCCCAAAAGATTATAAACTATATGTTTTCATTTACATAGCATTCTTGAAATAACAAAAATATAGAAATGGAGAATATATTCATGGTTGAAAGGAGTTAAAGAGAGGGTGCAACATGAGGAAGATTAACTTGGTTATAAAAGAGAACATAAGGGATTCTTACAGCAATGTTAAGCATCTTAACTGTATCAATGTTAATATCCTACTTGTAATATTATACTATAGTTTTGCAACATGTCATCACTAGGGAAAACTGAGTAAGATGTACAAGAGATCTGTATTCTTAAAATTTCATTTGAATCAATATCTGAAATGTAAAGTTTAACAAAAATAAAATTTTAATGAAATTGGTATCAAACAGCATGTACCAAAATAAAATCAAGCACATCAGTTCTCTCTACTGAAAGAAGTAAATGTTTTTTTTATACCGTCTGATATCATATGTCTAAAAATTAAAAAGTAAACCAGCAAGCAATAGAGCATAGCTTGGCTTGTGTGGAAGCAAATAATATTGACAAATGTGCAAGATGTATAGCATGTCTCAAATGTTTCAGAAGTTTTCAATATAATTTACTACACAATACAATATGCAATGTATATCACAATATGTAGTAATACTACTCTAATATCAGTTTGTTTGTATTTTGAGACAGTCTTGCTCTGTCACTCAGGCTGGAGTTCAATGGTGCAAACTCAGCTCACTGCAACCTCCATCCCCTACCCTGCGTTCAAATGATTCTCCTGTCTCAGCCTCCTGAGTAGCTAGGATTACAGGAGTGCTCCACCACACCCAGCTAATTTTTGTATTTTTAGCAGAGACAGGGTTTTGCCATGTTGGCCAGGCTGCTCTTGAACTCCTGACCTCAAGTGATCCACCCACCTCAGCCTCCCAAAGTGCTGGGATTACAGGTGTGAGCCACTGTGCCTGGCCTCTAATAGCACTATTGACCCATTCAGTGACCAAATTCTTGGTTTTGAAACTACAGATGCTCAAGGCCACATGCTCCCCAAAATTTCCACTGAAATCTACATAAAGAACTGAAAAATGAGTGAACTGATTATTGACATCCATGCTGTGGGCCAGGCACGGATTACAGGCATGAACCACTGCACCCGACCAAGACATAACTTTTTTGTCTACTGCTATTCCCAGAGTCTAGAACAATGCCTTGCACAATAATTATGTACTGAATAAGATGATGTTTACTAATATAAAATAACATTAAGCTCAAAGCAAATATCAGCAATGTTTTTTTCATGCAGTACTAAAATTATATATTGCTTTGTATGAAAACGTTTTAGTTTTACATGCCAATGTAAATTTACATAATTATCATATAATTAGAGTACACTCTCTTATAAAGAGTATTTACATAAACCTTTCTTTCAAGCGTCGTAACCTAAATTATAATTACCTTATTTAAAGCATGTCCAACATGAGGGTCACCATTTGCATAAGGAGGTCCATCATGAAGGCAAAATTCTGTCTTTACTTTTCTTTCTCTTTGCCATGAATAAAGTTCTGAAAATCCACATTTCTGTTTAAAAAGAACAACGATATCTAAACATCATATAAATACATACTCCTGAATCTTACCATAAATAACAGCCAACACTTGCTTATTTCCATTCCAATTCCATTCCAATCTACTCCATTCCAATCTATTCAACTCTGAAATACAAGGTAAGGTTTCTGAAATGTGTGTCTGACTACACATCTCTTAAAACCTTTCAGTAGTTTCCCCACGCACCTCAGATTGAAGTCTAAACTCTTTATATGATATGCAGGACCCTCCAAAGGTTTAGTACCACTAAATTCTTGGGCATTCTCTCATCACTCCCCACCCTTCACTCCTCACACCTGCCATGTTGAAGGACCTACAGATTCCCGATACACACATTCTTGGCATTCTTTGGCTGCAATGCTTGCCATTCCCAAAATCTGGGAACAACATATATGGCAGTCTCACTTCCCTTCCCTCACTTGCTGTGTGATCTTGGCCAAGTTACTGTGCACTTACGGGCCTGCTTTCTCATCTGAAAAAAAAAAGTGTTAATAATATCCATCGTACAGGGCTGGTGTGAAGATGAAACAAGAAAACATTGGAAACTGTCACCCTGGCATACAGAAGGTACCAAATAAAAAGTCTTTAAAAAATCAGAGGAACTTTGGGCAGACACGGTGGCTCATGCTTGTAATCCCGGCACTTTGGGAGGCCGAGGCGGGCGGATCACCTGAGGTCAGGAGTTCCAGACCAGCCTGTCTAACATGGTGAAACTCTGTTTCTACTGAAAAATACAAAAATTAGCCAGGCGTGGTGGTGCACGCCTGTAGTCCCAGGTACTCGGGAGGCTGAGGCAGGAGGAGTATCGCTCGAACCCGGGAGGTGGAGGCTGCAGTGAGCCAAGATCATTCCACTGCACTCCAGCCTGGGCAACAGAGCACAACTCCATCTCAAAAAAAAAAAAAAAATAGATTAACAGTCAGAATATTTAGCTAAGTGTATTTACTTAACCAATATTCAAAGAATATCAGAGATTTTTAAAGACTAGAATTACAGAAACAAGAGGAATCTCTACCCTTAGAAAGTTCAGTCTAGGCTGGGCATGGTGGTTCCCGCCTGTAATCCCAGCACTCTGGGAGGTCGAGACAGGCAGATCACTTGAGGTCAGGAGTTCAAGACTAGCCTGGCCAACATGGTGAAACATACGACAATTAGCCAGGAGTGGTGGCATATGCCTGTAATCCCAGCTACTTGGGAGGCTGAAGCATGAGAATCGCTTGAACCCAGTAGACGGAGGTTGCAGAGCCAAGATCATGCCATTGCACTCCAGCCTGGGCGACAGAGCAAGACTCTGTCTCAAAAAAAAAAAAAAAAAAAAAAAAAAAAAAAAAATTGGTTTTGGGGTAACGGCCCCAAGGATTTAAAGGGGCAGGGGGCCCAGCACGGGGAAGTTATATTTAAAAAAATTAA
>CAUYLG010003110.1:0-35995 GCA_963573385.1 Cacajao melanocephalus | reverse complement strand
ATTTCAGAGTGTGGAAGCTATTTGGTGCCTCATTCTCTTAAGAATTTTGTAGGGACATAGATAAACCTGGAAACCATCATTCTCAGCAAACTGACACAAGAACAGAAAATCAAACACCACATGTTCTCACTCATAGGTGGGTGTTGAACAATGAGAACACATGGACACAGGGAGGGGAGCATCACACACTGGGGTCTGTAGAGGGAGAATTAGCGGAGGGACAGAGCGGGGTGGGGAGTTGGGGAGAGATAACATGGGGAGAAATGCCAGATATAGGTGATGGGGAGGAAGGCAGCAAACCACATTGCCATGTATGTACCTATGCAACAATCCTGCATGTTCTTCACATGTATCCCAAAACCTAAAACACAATAAAAAAAAAATATATATATATATATAAAATATATATATATTTCTAATTATAAAGTAATTTCAGGAGAAATTTGTTGAATATTGTGCAATAAGAAAATATTTTTCTAGAGAAACTATCATTAGGCTCTCCATTTCTATCTCTATCTGTCTCTACCTTTACTGCCACTGCTACAACTACCGCTACCTTTCTCTCTCTCTCTCTCTCTCTCTCTCTCTCTCTCTCTCTCTCTCTGGTTTGATCTCTATCTCTGTCTCTACCTCTATTTTTTTCTCTCTGTCTCTCCTATGTAGAGAGTTTTATTTTAAGGAATTGGCTAACACAATTGCAGGTGGCATATGTCAAGTCCAAAATTTGTAGGGTTAGCCGGCCAGCAGGAAATTCAGATAAGAGTTGATGTTGCAGTCTTAAATCTAAAATCTACTGGTCAGGCCATCAGTCTGGAAACCTACACAGGAGCTGATGTTGTAGTCTTGAATCTTAAATCCGTAGAGCAGGCTGGAAACCCAAGCAGGATTTCTATATTGAAGTCTTAAAGTAGAATTCCTTCTTTTTGAAAAAACCTTAGTCTTTGCTCTTAAGTCTTTCAACTGATTAGATGAGGCCCATAAACAGTATGGAGGGTAATCTATTTACTTAAAGTCAACTAATTATAAATGCTAATCACCTCTACAAGCGTCTTCACAGCAACATCTAGACTACTGTTTGGCCAAACAACTGGGCACCATAGTCTAGCCATGCTGACATGTAAATCAATCATCACCTCTTCCTATCTCTTGTAGTCAAGGATTAAGTTTGATTAGTGTTTATATTCTCAACATGCTCATACAGGTCCTACATATGACAGGCCAAGAAACATTTGCTAAATGAATTTGACAAAAATTCTATTTCTTTGAGCCTTAGTTATTCATTGTTTTATGCAATCTCTAAGTTTAAAGATGTATACATCTAATTATCTTTCCATCTTAATATTTCTCCTTAATTTACAATTGCCATGAAACAATGTTCTTCTTTCAATGTGTTGGTGAAAAATGTTTCATAAAGTAATTTCTTTTTGAATTGTTTCAGAGTGACTATAACCTCATGGGTCTATTAATTCAGGAACACATAATAAAAAAGTTCCTGTGCAAATGCACTGTATATGAGTTTTAGTGCAGAAAAAAAGGTTAATGTAGTTGATTTTAGAAGATGGATTTCTTGAGTACCAGTGGTGGAAATGAGTCTTTTGGAATCATTTTTACCATGAAAAGGGATGAAATGTGAATATGATATTTTTCAAATTCGTGGTCGACATTAAGGGAGAGTAGTTGTGTACTTCCCAGTATAACTCATTGATCAATAAAGTTTAGATAAGACCTGATATATTTAGAATATAGAATCAAATCTTTCAGAAAATGGTATTTACTTGCTGTAAATAAAAACTCAATTTTGGTGCAATGTCAGATTACATTAGATTTCAGCTTTTGATAGTGAGTTGGTGAGGATATATACAACAAACTTTTAGTTACTTTTTCATCTTTTTTCCCATCTTGTTATGTAGCTTTACCAGATATGATTATTTCTATATTTATCCTACTTGTACACACGATTTCATCTTGTCACCTAGAGCATCAACTTCAAGTGAATAAAATTCTATTTCAGAGTTAGGGATTCAGAACTCAAACTGAAAAGTTTGGAAAAATGCTAAAATTACTGGCTCAAAAACAAGCTTTCCCAAGATTACGAACTTTGTTACTCTTCTGGTTTTCTACTACTGTTCTAACCTTTTCTATCACTCTTTTATTCTTTGATACTTTTTCATTCAGTCACTTTCTTTGTTTGTTATAGATCTAGCTGCTGCTCTTCACATATACCAAGGTGTTACTTAGTATTTAAGGAATACTAAAATAACTTTAAAGAGAACCACATGTCTTATTATGCATACGCCTTATATTGTGGAACCTGAAAGATCTATTACTGATTTTTTGTTGTTTTGCTTTGTTGAGACAGGGTCTCACTCTTTGGCCAGGGTTGGAGTATATTGGTGCATTCATAGCTCACTGCAGCCTCAAGTTCCTGGGTACAAGTGACCCTCTTGTCTCAACCTCATGGGTAGCTGAAATTACAAGTGGATGACACTGCACCTGATTAATTTTTAAAAAATTTTTTGTAGAGATGGGGCATCACAATGTTGACGAGGCTAGTTTCTAATTCCTGGGCTCAAGAGATACTCCTGACTTAATCTCTGAAAACTCGGATTACAGCCATGAGCCACCTCGTCGAGGCTACTCCTGTTTTTAATGCTAACTTAAATGACGCTGAACTGTAGAACTGAACTCACTATACTTTATACAGGGAGTTTGTTGTAATTCTCCTCTAAAATGTCTGTGACCCAGGTTTGGAGTTTCCACATACCAAAATTATTTTACCTTTATAAAATACTGTTAGTAGTCTGTTAGAAAAGGATTCTTCATAGGGACAGGTTGTTCATAATGTCCAGAATACTTGCGTTTCAAGAAATTGAAACTGAGATTAGAAATTGGGAACGTCAGTGGTCCACATTTCTTTCTCTGCGGTTGTTGCCCTTTACCTCAAGCAAAGCAGCCTTCAGGGCGTTCGTTAACCCCCTTGTTCCATTTCTAGTCCAATCACACGTCTGCAAAGTTGGTCCTTAAAAATATTCTTTTTACCAGCCCCTTTACATGCTGCAGACAATTAACTTCCCTGTGAAGCCAGTGAGTATCCTTTTGAATACAACACCACCGTCTTTCAGAAAGGGAATCGGAATGTTTCCCCTCTTACTTTTTTTCTCAGGGTGTCTGTATTCAAACATGGCTTAACTTACAGAGTGTTATAGAATGATAAAAATGGGAGCTTTTGTCTCTTTGTGGTTGCAGTGATATCCTGCAAAGAGCTTCCTGAAGAGAGGATTGTAAACTACTTCTAACTATTCCTTAGAAAATTATTCTGTAGACTTAAAAGGAAATAAATTTAAGAAATTGATGCGTGCCATCATAGATGTAAAGAGGTCTTATAAAGGTTCCTTAATAATCGCACTGTTTTATAATTCTCACTTTGTGTTTCTGTTAAGCTTTAATATTTAAGCCTAAAATTGGGGAGAACAACAGTGGGAAAGCTTATAAATCTAATGGAGTTGCATAGGTGTATTAAGTGGGCCAAGCAGCTATGAGGTCCTTTCAAGAGATTGTCGATAAGAAGTATCCAAGGTATTTGAAGGAATGTGATCCAAATGGTGTGTGTCTCAGACAATCCATCGACGACATTTTTATACAACTAATAAGGACTCACTTACACACATACAAAAGTGCATTCCACACACTTTACAAATAAACGTGTTCAAGGTTATTTAGATTTTTCATTAGAAACTTCTTAAATTGAAGATTTTGACAAAAAATTATTGATACAAATATCTTTCCACATCAAAACCTTTTAGTTGAGATTTACAAAATCACACAAATTTATCATATTAGATGTGTCTTTCTATCTGAGATTTATTTTAACACAAAAAGTACCTAATTTTTCAAGGTAATATATTTTCATGACAAATGTAAAATAAAACAAAATATCTTATTATAAAATATAATAGATTATTCCTTCGTGTCTCCCTATGTCTAGTGCTAGCTCATACAATCAACTGCTACATTTAATCACTAAAAAAAGGTACTTAGTGATGATATTACTTAAATTATCAATATTAAATATTATGTTACTATTCCTGTATAAAATAAAATAATTTTGCTTATATAATCCTAATAATTTTTTCTTTCTAAATATATTGAAAATTACGTAATTATTTTAGCATACTCATGGATTAGATTTACAATCTTAATGATTATTTCGATCTTTAGCTTTATTTTTCTCAACATTTATAAAAATTTTCATTTAACTATAAGTTTCTGAACACTGGCTTCATTTCTCATTGTTTACTTTAGATATTTCAACAATAGTTCTCCCAATTTCAATTTAACAGTTCAATTTCAATTTCAAATTAAATTGAAGACATCAATTTATTTAAATATTTTTCTATATTTTAAAAAAGTCACAAATAGCAGTTGGGAGGTGGTGAGGGAAAGAAAGCACACTACAGGAAATTATATTTCAATTTTATTTTACTAAATGTTTGTATTGGGAAATATTAAAAAATCACTCCTCAGTATTTAAAAATACATTTACATTTCTCTATGTAAAACACAATTGTTTTATAGACTATGTTGTCTACATGGAAATTAAGAAAGAACTATATAATAATTCTACATCAAATGAAATTACAATGAAATAATAAGAATTACAATGAAAATAACTTAAACTTCAGAATTAATGCTCATATTTTAAGTACTTAAGCTGCCAAGTTATTGCCCATTATAACTCATTTTTTCTATCTTAGTCATTTATTTTCAAAGTGTTCTTGATCCAATTCTACAGGACGTATTATGGATTGTGTGGCAAATTAATGGCAGAGTCAGTATTTCATCTAGAACTTACCAAACAACTACATAGTTGTACCTGGCCAGGCATGGTGGCTCATGCCTGTAATCCCAGCACTTTGAGAGGCCAAAGCAGGTGGATCACTTGAGGTCAGGAGTTCGAGACCAGACTGGCCAACATGGTGCAACCCCATCTCTACTAAAAACACAAAAATTAGCAGGCTGTTGTGGCGGGCACCTGTAATTCCCAGTACTCATGAGGTGCTCATGAGGCTGAGGGAGGAGAATCGCTTGAATCTGGGTGGTGGAGGTTGCAGTGAGCTGAGATCACACCACTGCACTCCAGCCTGGTGACAGAGCGAGACTCCATCTTAAAAACAAAACAACAACAAAAAACCATATTGTGCCAGGAGCTATGCTATATACCCATTTCTTAATTTTAGAAAACAACAGAATTAAAGCAGCTGCTGTTTTCGTGTAAATACATATTACATACATATGCATATATACATGTTAACAGAAAGTTATACTAGAAGTTAATAATAGACATACATGAAATTTATGTTTCTAGCTGTATTTTAAAATAAATATTTCATAGTATGCCTCTACAGTAGTTTCTAGATATCTAAATTTGACCCATTTAATATTGACTTCCAAATTATCACTAATGGACTGAGGTTTGTTTACTTGTTTATATTTGGAATTTGCTTTGTGTCAAGTATTGTGACAGGCAGGGCAGAGAAAAAAATAATGTAACAGATACATAAATTTTAAGCACACTCAAGTATAATGGTTGCTCTTATAGACAGATGTACACTGGGGGTACAAAACAGGAAATAGTACTGTTGAATTTCTCCTGATTTGAATATGTTTCAAAATATCAGGAAACTAGGCTGTCTTAAAGATATACAAGGGTAGAAGGGAGATGAAATTGACATATAGCTGTGTATGTATAATCCCATTTTAAATCTCATCTATATAGCTTTAAAGAAAATGTAACATAAAACACATTCAAAGGGTGCAACTACTGGCATAACGATATTGCCTAAAAACACTACCAAGGTGGTGTTGCTGCCTGAATGGGGAGTGGGATCTACTTGTTGTCTCTTTTTTTTTTTTTTTTTTTTTTTTTTGAGACAGAATGTTGCTCTGTTACACAGTCTGGAGTGCAGTGGCCCAATCTTGACTCATTGCAACCTCCGCCTTCCAGGTTCAAGCGATTCTACTGCTTCAACTTCCCAAGTAGCTGAGATTACGAGCATATGCCACCATGCCAGGCTAATTATGGTATTTTTAGTAGAGACGGCATTTTACCATGTTGACCTGGCTGGTCTGGAACTCCTTACCTCAGGTGATCTACCCACCTTGGCCTCCCAAAGTGCTAGGTTTACAGGCATGAGCCACCATACCAGGCCTGATGGCTCTCTCTTAAAAGTGTTACTGCTTCCATCCTGAAAAAGAAGCCATCAGTTCTATCCCATCTCTATTTTAAAGTGAAAAATTAACTCTTTATGATAGAAGCAAAGGAGAATAAGTATTTTTAATGTAAATGATACTAGATATACAGATTTTTAACCATGTAATCTCAACTCTGTAATCTGTGATTTTCACTAAGCAGTATGTAATATAATTTCACTAAAGATATCTAACAGCCAATAGCTACCTTTGGAACTTACTTGAAAAATTTAAAGATAGAATTAAATAATAGTATACTGATTGTATAATCTGTATATATTTCTAAGGATTTGCATTCGACTAAATCACCAGGTCAGTTTTTGTGAATACTCAATATTGTTTTCAAGTTCTTACTTTGAAGAATTTTTCCTAAAATGGATAATGTGGCCTGGACCCCTATTTAAATTTTCAGTAAATAAAGAGGCCCGACAAAATGTAATTTTTGATAATATATGATAAAAAATATACAGTTCTTTGTAGTCATTCTTATGTAGAACAAATTTATGTGTGAATTACTGTAATTATAGTAATGCTTAAAAATTAAACACATAATTATCTCGTAAAACATTTATAATTTTTAAAGATAAATTGATTACACTTCAGAGTAATTTTCTCAGTCAATCCCTATTTTCTTGCAAAACCTATTAAGTCTTTCTTCCATATAATATATGGAAAACAATATGAAAAGATGGAAGAACTATGTTAAATGACATAACACCATCTGCATTGTGAGATAATGTGCCACAGAAAAACAAAGTTTAATTCCTAAGTGATATACTCTACTGAATCACATGTGGCTAATCCAGCAATCAGAAAATCCACCTGATTTGTCCTTCTGAAGAAGGAAATTGAATAATAGCAATAATAATAAAAACAAAACCTTATAATTTGTAGTTGCTATATAATAAAGTAAATTTTACTGTGTTGTGTGCTGTTTAATATAAAACTTAACCCCCAGTTCTGCTTAAAATTAAATAATTCCCTGTAAAACTTACTTTATCCATTCTCCCCACATTCTCAGCAAAGTTCCCGGACATCTCAAGACTCCTGTTTTTCTTGCTCACCAGCTGCAAGGTCACAGGGCAAGATAACACCCAAAAAATAGACAATGTGTTTCTCAAAATGCTATTTTTCAAATGTAACTTTCATCACAAAACATGTTACCAATTAGTTAAATGTTCTCTGTTCTGCCTTCTCTAAATCTGTTAGCTGCTACTTCATCCTGGATGTATAAAAAGTAATCCATTTTCTTTCTCAGGGCTCAGCCTTGGAATGCTAATCCGCTGAGCTAGTGGCCACCTTAATAAAATCCTCCTGTTTCACCATTGGTTTCTCAGGTTTTCTGAATATTCTGTAACACTTCCATGTCAGCATTTTTTTAATTGGTAGACAGAGTGAGATAATCACAGAGAAAGCCTAGGTATGCATATCTAGAACAGTAATTAATAAAACCTGTCTCACTCCTTAACTAAGCTTCCCAAACATAGAAATTGTACAACATGTGTTATCAGAACTCATGTGTCATTACTAAAAGGAAAGACAATCATTTCCTTAAAAGTTTGTTTCCCTTTTTTTATGAATTTGTAATGACAAGAAGTAATGAAATTTATTCCACAATATTAGAAATTCAGAGGATCACAGTATATTGAATTCAACTAGAATTCATATAAAATGTCTTTTATAAACTAGAATTTTTATTTCAACAAATTTCACATCTCTTTTTTCTTATATGAATAAAACAAATATAATGTATATTTTGAAATAACTAATACCTATGAAATGAAACATCAGTCTGAGAAAATAAATTCTACAAGATAGAACTGAAGTACAAAAAAAAAAATCTGAATTTTAATTTCTATAGCCATGTTTTGAAAGCTGCATTAATAAAGTATCCCAAACTCCCTCTTTTCAAAGTTTAATAAAAAAGATGGATATCTAGTGTTAGAAAACTTGTACAGAAAGATGTGTACTTTTGGCATTTAAAATAAATATTTTATTGATTTTTTAATGATAAAAATTTATTAGTCATCAGCTGGTGGTCAGTTAACTTCATGTATTATAAGGTAATTTTTTTAGTTTTATTTTTTTCCGTCATTAATCAACCTAATAATTGTGCTGTGTAACACAAGTTAAAGAAAGAATATCACAGCTGCTATACAATTTAAATATTCATTATATTTGAGAAAAATTAAACACATCTAATTCTTTAATTCCAACTATTCATACTAGGTATAAATTTGTATGATCCATAAACCCTCAAGGTTCATGCAATTTACATTTACCGATACCTATCTAGTAATTGTCCTATTTCTCTAATGCTTTAATGTTAGCTTTCAATTCCAATACCTTTTTGTCAAGCTCTATTTATTGTTTTTTTGACCTAACTCTAGAACTTTTGTCTTGATATTTAATTTGGTTTCCCTACTATTCAAATGTAATCCTTTCTGAATAGACGTTAGGTGCCTGCCTCCCCTGTTCTCAGTGTCTACTGGCCCCTGGACCTTCCCACTGGCTAGGATTGCAGCTCCTTTACAATAATTATAAAAACCGGAAAAGCAACCATATACTCCTGCATTCACAAAGCATCTAGAGTTTGTTTTCCATGTTCTATAAGCATTTGAAATTTGACATCAAACAGTTGTATTTTTTCAACCAGCTATTCTTACATAATTCCATAGTTTATAAACCATTATAACATTTTACATTTAAGCAGCGCTGAAATAATTCAAATAAACTGGTGTTTTTCTTTTACGAAAAAATTGACAAAATTCTGATTTAATTCTCTCAATTTTCAGATAAATGAGAAAGAGCAAGTGATTTGCTCGGTCACAGAACTGCCAAACCCCAGATAGAGAGACTAAAATTCTCCTTTTCCTGCATGCAGTAATCATGCCACATTTAAAGTAGCTCTTTAAATCTCTTGAACATGCACAACAAACTTCCCTCCAGAACATTTGGTAAAATAAAAAAAAAGTTTGCATTAAAAATATGTAGACTGTTACAATTTTTGTCAAATGTGGTAAATCGATAATTTTCTGTATGAAAATAAGGAGTAACTTTTATTGATCACTTGACCTTTTCGAATATTAGTTTATTTACTTCTCACAATAACTCCATGTGATACGTAATATTATTATAACCAATTTACCAATGAGATAACCAGGCTCAACAGGGGAACTTGCACAGATAATATAAATGTACCCTTGGACATTACTTTGAGGTCTCTTTGGCCTCAAAGCCTGTTTAACCTATTTTTAACCTCTCTAATACACTATCTATACAGAGAAAACAATGCTCAGTTGATGATAGCATAGTGTCATAAACTTTGTTTTTATTGTATTGCTGAAAGACATAATATATTAAAAGAAAACATAGAAATTTCTGTAATGCAGCCTTTGAACCTTTGATATCCTAAAGCAAATTCATGCTACGAGACAGTATGTCAATGTAGCACAAATTAGGCAAACATAGCCCTCCAGTTACCATGACTACATATGTTCTGACTAATATGAGAAAGACTACTTATGATATTTATAAATAAAATTGCAAATTGAATGGGATAAATTGAATATCTCTCATTTTAGAAAAAAACATATGCATTGCTTTGGTTATAAGCAATAATCTCAATTAAATATTGATGAAAGTATTTTATCCTCAGTGCTTTAAAAAATGGTCAAATAAGGAGGCTATTAAATGCTACCAAATTGTTTAATGTGTTTTTGTAAGATTGATTTTTCCCAATATTGCAAACAATATTGAAAGGAACACTTTATCTAGCATATTCACAAATAGCTGAGCCTTGATCATATTTGTATACAGATACATATTCCTACATGACCATAAATATATCCTAGGAATTCAAACCTGAATATTCTAATTCAGTACAAAAGAAATCTTGTTGTGTTTGCCTTGATTTATGACAAACTGAAGAAAATCATCATTCGGAATAATTATTTATATTCCTTGCATTTGATAAACTGAATATTATGTCTCCAAGTATTACATTATTAACTTTTAAAATTTGCAGCAATAGACTCAGATTGTGACAGCTTCAGTTAAAAATTTATACTTAAAAAAAAGAAACACTGAAAGATAGAAAGAAAGAGGGAGCTAGAATAAAAAGCATAAAATAAGTGCTTCCTAAACTCTGTGGGAGGAAAAAAAAATCACTGATTTTTGCTCAGTCTGTTTTTCTCTTGTAAAACCAGTGGGTAGTTTTCACCACATGAAATCCTCCAGGCAAATTTGATAATACCCAAACTGGTTTAAATACTGTTTAAGTAGATAGGTCTACTGATCACATACAGGGATATTACAGCAATGTCAAATTGCTATAAAAGGTTCTAAATGGTTATTTTCAATTTCTATGCAATCCTCAGCTTGGCAGCAAAGGCTAGGCCAACTGGCAGCAGTTTACAGACCACATTTTGATTAGTACTGCTCTAGAATTCAGTTCTCAATGATTCTGCATGACATTGCATAGTGGTTAACATCATAACTGAGTAATATGCACCACTTCATGACTATTTTTTTGGCTATTATAAGTGACAGTTAAACACATATTTACCAAGCAAATATTGTACCTTCAGCATTATTTTTAGGAAATGTAGAAATACAGGAATAGCAAAAGCTAACATGTTAATTGGAAATATCATATATGGTTCATTGTCAATATATGTCATAAAATATAAATTCCGTGAAATTTCAGACAAGAAGAAAATCAGTGAAACTCCTAGAAGTTAGGAATGAATTATGTAGGTGTTGGAAATTTGGCTACCAAATATAGATTGGAAATAATTTGACTAATTGAAGTATTTGGGATGCTTTTCAATAGCTGTGGAAAATCATTGTTTTTCATGAAATATTAGGTAGAATGTTCTAGCTAATGGACAGGACATTTGTTGATGAACAATGGATGTAATAAATATACATTTGTAATTAATTAAAATTCATACCAAAATGTATTATCTTTTTTACAAAAGGAGGGGAAGAATAATTAAATGAAACTCTGTAGAAAAAAGAAAGGATTGTATTGACAGCCCTTTCTCTTCCCTATGATGCAATGTTATGCATTATTTGTGGCAGGAAGGAGCCAAGAGACTGGTTAATTTACAGACATTGGCAGCCCAGAGAATATCCCAATTCAATTTTCAATTACAGCAAGTGGGTAAGGACTCTCTGCCTGTCTTAGGAATCTGATTGGTAGAGAAGCATAAAAGTAAAAAATGCAAAACTATCAAAATATGTTCATTTATCATAACTACAAACTAGATCAGTGAGAGAACAAGGCCTGCAGGGTTTCCACAAGTTTTCAAACTTAAATGCCTTTATTTATTGATATATTAAGACACCAAACTCTCCCTCTCCTTTGTCTCCACATGTTTTCTTTCAGTACTTGTCTAGCAGTGTCTGTATAACAAACATGGGTGGATCTACAAGGTTCCCTAATTTAGAACCCACGTTGAATGTATACATCTTAGTATACAACTTAGGCCACCTTATTTATTGCATTTGTATTTCTGCATTCTTCATAATACCAGTGACAGTTTGTTTTTATTCACATAAATTACAGAATGCATTGGTAATCCAAATTATACAGAGAACCAGATATTTACTTATCTTTATATCCGAGAAAACCCTGTCTCATTAGCATGTTTTGTTGTTGTTGATGTTGTGTGGGACGGAGTCTCGCTCTGTCGCCCAGGCTGGAGTGCAGTGGCACAGTCTCAGCTCACTGCAACCTATGCCTCCCAGGTTCAAGCGATCCTCCTGCCTTGGCCTCCAGAGTACCTGCGATTACAAGTGTGTGCCACCACACCTGGCTAATTTTTGTATTTGTATTTTTGGCAGAGAGGGTTTCACCATGTTGGCCAGGCTGGTATTGAACTCCTGACCTCAAGTGATCTTCCTGCCTCAGCCTCCCAAAATGCTGGGATTACAGGCCTGAGCCATCGTGCCCAGCCTCATTAGTGTTTCAATTAGTGAATCTTTCAGTGCTTTAATTCCCTGTCTTCTACAGTCCATACTTTCACTCCTTTTTTCTAAAAGACAAGACATTTAACATACAAACTATAATTATGTTCAATATATAAGTTCAGAATATTTTTATCGTGAATTTTACTTTGTTACTTTACTATCCAATAGTCTCCTATTTTGTAGAACTACTCAGTTTTTTAAAATGTTTGTAATACAAATCACTCTTTGTGTTCAGGTATGCAAGTATTTTATCCTTTGGCTTCTTTCTTTCTTTAAGTTTTGGATCAACTTTAATACTCTAAGATATTACACTTTTTTGTTCTATATTATCTCTGTCTTTGAAACTGCCTGTTCAACAATTTTTCTAGAAGGAGACAGAGGAGGAAAGCCTGGTGAGTGACAAAGCCATAGCTTAGTGTCTGGCTGTCACTTGACCATGATAGTAATTAGACAATCAGAATGGATGAGTTTTCAGAGGAATTTAATGTAAAGGAAATAGAGCAAAAAACTAAAGTCTGAGCATTGCTTTTCTGAAGCCACAACCAGGGAAGAAGATAAAGAAGCCACCACACATAGAAAGAATTTAAATAACAGGACAAAAAATGATAACTAAGGTCAGAATGTATGCTAAAATGGGATCAGCAACATTTTTATTCTGTAAATGGCCAGATAGTAAGTAAATATCTTAGATTTTCGGTACCTATGTCTGTCATTATAACATGAAATATGCCGTAATATTCAAATGAACAGGTGTAGCTGGGTTACAATACACCTTTATTTCTGTAAATTTAAATCTCATAAAATGTTTACTTGTCATGAAATTGTACTTCTTTTTCTACTTCTTTCAACCACTAAATGATAAGACACTCCTAGTTTCTGGATCATACCAAATTAGGCAGTGGGCCAAATTTGGCCTGAGCGACTGTTATTTGTGTATCTCTGCCTTGCAAGAATGAAAGAACATTTTATGACAAATCAAGTGTCTGAAACAACTAAATGCAGCAGAAATTAGGAGCAATTTGAGAGCAAGCATTCTCTCATATTTCTGTTTTTATTTTCAAACATAACTTTGCACAATATTCTTCACATTGTAAGCTCTCAATAAATGCTTTCCAATGAGAAGTGAAGAGAAATAATTGGAAAATCTGAGGCCACTGGTAACTTTGAAAACATCTCTTTTAAAAGAGATAATGTCATGAAAGCCAATTTGAAGTGTGGTCAGTTTAAAGGGAAAGATTGGGAAATGGAAGTAACGTTCCAGAAAGCTTGTTCAAAAGTCTGAAGATAATTAGATTGATGATTGGAATGGAAAGATTAATTCAATTGAAACTGTTTTATGGAATGTTTCTTAAATGTATAGGGCAATGTGAATGTTTGAATACTTGAATGTTTTGAGTTACAAGAGAAATTTAGGGCAGGTCCTTCTGAAAGCAATGAGTAGTGAACACATCTTTTAAGATTAAATAGAAGCATGAGAGTAGGAAGTCCTGACAGCAACTTGTTGAGGTGGAAGCAAGGAAAATCGAGGTGTTTGTGAGACATATTTGTCTTCTCTAAGAATGAAGCAGGATAACCTGAGAAGAAGATTAAGGAAAAAGGAAAGAAGGAGAAGAAGAAGGAAGGAAAGATTGGAATTTAAAGATTTTAGGGCAAAGTATTTTTAATAGGTAATTAGTACAATAAATAAAAATGGCAAAGTCTTAGTAGAAGACCAGGGTATCTGTGATTCTGTTTATTTACTTTGGCTTAGCAAAGCATATATTAGTGACATTATCTTAATTGCTAATTAAAATTTATACCATCAGTAGTGATATAACTTGTACTCCTTAACATTTAGGAAAGTGTAATACACATATAGGAAATATGTGATTAAATATGGAAATGACCAAAAAGAAATAAATTATAATTATAAATTAAACAGTCTTTTCCTTGACTCTCATCTCCATTAGCTCTAATATCTTATTAATTCTGTTCATTCTAAGTGTTAGTATACATTTCTGTAAAAAGTGATTTATTAATACTCTTTGATATAATCCCTGGCAGTTTTCCTCATTAGTATGTATTATCTTAATGTTATTTTTCATCTCTGGATTTCTTTTTGTCTTCTTTTTGTCCCATTATATCTCTAATTTATGTTAAAAACATTCCTCTACCATTTTCTTCCATAGAAATAAATATTAATCTGAGAAAAGTAAAGAGTGCTACTGTAAAGTGAGAAATAATATAATATAATCAGAAATAATAGCATAAACCAAAGCAAAGAAAATCCAGGATGACTGTCACGAAGCTTTTAATGGCTTTGTAAAAATGATTGTAAGTCTGGTCAAGGATGTCTTATGGGGACAGCATACAAATAGAAAATAATTCCCAGCAGAGCAGTTTATTTTACTGTTGAATAGTTCTGTAGCAAACAAAGGGGTGGAAATCGTTTGTGGTTCAGCAGTTGTTTGGCTGACAGTAATGTGTCAGGTCACTCACACTTTTCATTACTTTGGCAGGTTTTACACAATGACGAAGAATTTGTAAACAATTTCCCTGTATTCAGAGCCTTTCACCAACCTTAGTTCCTACTTTTTTCCCACTTCTTATTGTCTCTCAAGTACATAGTTTATCTAGTGTTTGTTTCTCGCAAAATGGATTCTTGTCCTTGACATTCAGTATACTTCTGAAGAAAAGGTTGACATAGAAAACAATGTGTCAGTAGGAATTGGTGAATGAAAGTGTAATACTACATTCTAAGTATGTAGTGAAGACAGACTTTTGCCTCCAGGTTTGGTCTACCTCCTTAACGGTGCCTTGAACTTGACCAGGCGCTGTGGCTCACGCTTATAATCCCAGCACTTTGGGAGGCCGAGGCAGGCAGTTCACGATGTCATGAGTTCAAGACCAGCCTGGCCAACATGTTGAAACCACGTCTCTACAAAAAAAGAAAATACACAAAAAAGGAAAATGTGGTGATGCACATCCGTAATCCCAGCTACTCAGGGGGCTGAGGCAGGGGAATTACTTGAACCCAGGAGGTGGAGGTTGCAGTGAGATGAGATAGCGCCCCTGCACTCTAGCCTGGGTGACAAAGCAAGACTCTGTCTCAAAAAAAAAAAAAGAATGCCTTGTACTTTATGCAGGTTGACCTCACGAGTAGTCACCTGTAACAGCCATGGTATTTAGAGTTAATTTCATAACTCCAGGACTACCTGAAACATCATACATTGTGTGCTTAATTTTCAGTTTTCTCACTTATGTCTTAGAAGCTTAGAGCAATCTGTGCCATTTAGAGAACACTGTTTTATGCTCCTAAACCATACAATACTGAATCAGATATCAAAAATTAATGGACACTCCAGAGCCTTCCTGAATTAGAGCTGACATTTGGAGAACATAAACAGTAGGCCACACACTGGATGTCTCATTAGAAAGTGTGTTAGTATTCGCCTTAATTTCCAACTTTTATGCCAAAAGAAAAACCAGCCTATAATGGTTATGCAGCCTGAGAAGGGTTACATTTTTAGTTGTTAAATATGGTTACTCAATGTCAAATGTGGTATATCTGCTATCAGTATTATCTTTAAAAATAAATGCTTAGTGATATTGATAATGAAAGTGTGATTGATTTTGTCTTATGATTATTAAATACATATGATGCATGGTATCTCTGCTGAAAAACTAATGTTTTTATACGGATTAGAAAATAGTGTTATTCTAAATTAGCTTAGGGGTAATAACTGGATATACAAATAAATGAAATTAGACATTAATTGTTAACTATTGGACAAAAAATCAAATGAAATACTGGAATAATTGTTTATCATTATATTGTTATTATATAAACAACTGTTTCTTATTGCACATATAGTTTATGTATATTTTAAGCAGTCTCTCTCATTAGTGGTTTTTCTAACCATAACAGAACAGTTAATAAAAGAAAATCTAAAAACACTTACTACATTTTTACTTATGCTGTGACTCCCAGCATAAATCACAAGGTCTTGTGTATCTCTTCCATAATCATTTTTTGACAATGTGAAGGAAAAGATGAAATAGAGGAGTTATTTTGACCTCATTTATTGTCATCTAACACAAAGTGTGGAATCTTCAACCAGGAGGACGTTCTAGGGTAAGGAAGCAGAATAAAAGCTTTGGGAATATTGAAAGATTTTATTAAATTTGACCTTGATTGAAAAATAAAATAACCATTGTGAATAACTACCTTATTGTAATTTATCTAAGCTTTGATTTGCTACAAATTAAAAGACCCCTGCAGTAATATCCAGAGGATTATATGACACTTGACAAAACTATAAATTTGCCATGGTGACAGCCACCAATGTTCTGAAAAGCTCTGAATATACTTTAGTGTGACCTTTATTCTGCTAAAGAAACTTGAGACTGGAAAAATTGGGGGAAAAACATTGAACATTTTGAAATTGCTGAGTTATAACCAAGTAGGAAAAACTGGGAGAACTACATTTTACTAGAAAAATAAGTAATTAAGAACATAAAATTTATTTTAAAGGAATCTCATTTACATTGCTTTCTATACATATTTAATGAACTGAAATATGTTCTATTAATTAAACTTTATATATATATATATCTATATTTAACATTTGATGCTGAAACTAGTAAAGTATGAAACATTAATTTTAGCCATGATATTGTCATGTATGTGTTATAATTGAAGATATAAATTTCATTGTCTCTTTCCTAAATTACAGGATGAAGTCTGTCCCAAAGCTGAGGGAGATGAAGTTCAGAGGTGTGTGTGGGCATCAGCTGTTAATGTCAAAGACAAGTTCATTTATGTTACACAGCCAACTTTGGACAGAGTCCTTATTGTTGATGTGCAGTCCCAAAAAGTTGTTCAGGTATGAATAATTACTACTTTTGAAAAAGTAAATCTTTAAAAAAGATTTATGCTAATGCGGTAATCTTTAACTTGATTGCCACTGATAATGTGTTTCCTTACTTGAATAACTATAAAATTCGTGGATTTTCTGCAAACTCTTCTCTCATTCTGTTCCTTAAGCCCAATGAATTCAGGAGATTATTTAATTTTTTTGTTTTCAAAAACTAGATCCATGAACACATCATTATATTAACAGCCTAGCCCCACATAAATCTCTCTTTCAGCTGCTTATTCTATCTAGAGCAAGCAAGGCACAGTCAGAGCAGGCAGAGGCCAATTAAGACATTCCTGATTATCATTCCAGAACCAGAACTGAGGCCTTCTTAATCATTAACAAAGACCAAGACAATCGTAGGCTTCACTACATCACAGTAACCTAGCAGAATTTGCTAGATAGTAGTAAAATAAGTAATATGTAAGTAGGTTAGAGATAGAGAAAAACGATATCTAATAAATGTTGTCATGGTCATGCTTTCACAATTCCCTGAATTCATACTTCAAGTTTGAGCCACTAACTGTTGCAGCCCATGCTCTTTATCTGAAATCGGTTGCACAACAATCAAGGTGAAGGGCAAGGTTGGTGTCTAGTCAGTATGGGTTTAGAATCTAGTCCTTAATTATTTTCATCTTTTGCTTCTCAGCTCAGAGGAAATTAAGTTAAATAGCTTTATGAGATATGTATAATCTGTTAAATGGGAATAATAACTATATGTATCTTATGAAGTTATTTTAAGGATTAGATGAATGATGCATGTAAAGCATTTATAACAGAACTTGGCATATGGAAGTGTTATATGCCTGTTTCCTATCAAAATTTCTAGGGAAACTGGACCCAAAACATTCCTCAGAGAATGTTTTGAGTCAGTATTGGTTTGAAATTTACCCTCTAATTTTAATTTCTGTTAGGAACTACAAAGAGTGTTAAGAAGTTCAAAAAGTGTTAAGTAGTCAAAGTAGGACTACCCGTTCTAAAAGTCATTAACTACTTCACATGAATCCATCCATCCATCCAACCATCCATCCGTCCATCCATCTGTCCATCCGTCCGTCTGTCCATCTGTCCATCAGTCCCTTCATCCCTTGATCCATCCATCCATTTATTTGCCCATCTAGCATTTCATCCATATATTCTGTATTTATTTAATGATTGTGTTATGTGTTTCTTATTTCACAAATATAAAAATGAAAAATATTTCTGCTAAGAAGCTCCAGCACTTCCAAGTTTACAAATTGACAGTAAATAACTGGCCTAATGGTGCGATTTTTAATATGAGAATGAGCACTACAATCATGAGTAAAAGGATGAATAGCTTCTAATAGAACACCCTAAGGCTCTGAGGGTAACACATTTAATATGAATATACAGTCTAATGGTCTGATACTTATTGTGAGAAAAAAGTTATATATTTTATTTCTTTTGTTCCTGATTTTTGAGACTGTTGGATTTTAACTAGGTTGGCTTTTTATTTCAGCCACAACATAGGCCAACACAAATTACGAGCATTCAGTTTGGGATTATCAAAACTCCTTGTTGGCAGATTAAAATTATAAATGTATTTCAGAAATAGGCTGGTTTTTAAATTGAGTTTTCAGCTAGAGATCTACACTCACTGAATATAAATTATCTACTTGATGTTCAAAAGTGGAAAAAGCTAGCATCACATTATTCATATAATTCCACCGTCAAATAAGGATGACACATTCAAAATTAATAGAAAATATTAATAATAAAATGTTCAAATGCTATGATAATAATTGCATAAATTGTATTATTTTTCAAAATGCCTATCATTACTATGAAATACTAAGGGAATTTAAAAGACTTCACAAAATACTAAAGTAGATAATAATAATATTTTGATATGATCATGATTGTGGAGAATTTTCAGCTTAGTATCTAACACATTTTTATAAGTTGATAAATTGGGGCACAGTCCAAATGGGTTCTCCTTATGGCCATGTTATTATAATAATTATTATTTGCATTAATCCTTCTAGATATTACCTATTTGGAGGAAATCATTATGTAGATTTCTATTACCACATATAACCATTAGCTGATTTTGAACATTATATAAACAGATATATATGATATTCACTACCTGAATCTGGTTGTGTTTTACATTATGATTGCAAAATCATTTTGTTTGTAGCTGTTGCTAGTGTAATTCTTTTACTGGTGTAGAGAAACATATTACAAATGACTCTCATAGTTTGTGGATTCTGTATTTGCAGTTACCTACCTACTTGCTTAAATTTATTAATAACTATGGCATTTCATGGTCATTTGTGGGCATACCTAGGTGTGGCAAAAACTTTTAGTACTAAAGATACACATTCCTAGCTGAATTTGAATAAGAAGATATTCTGACTTCTTTTTTTAACTTTCATACTCTAAATGAATATTTTTTTCACGCTCAATTTAGCCCCTTTTTTAAACAAATTGTGCTTTTGACAATTTTGCTGTTTAAAATGGCCTCCACACATAGTGTTGAAGTGCTGTCTACAGTTCCCAAATACACGAAGGTTGTGATGCGCCTAATGGTAAGCTTTCTTCAGGCATAAGTAATAATGTTGTTGGCCATGAGTTCCATCTTCCTCAATCAATGATGTATATTAAATAAGGTGTCTTTAGAAAGATACATACATATAACAAGGTTATGAATTGACTGATTGATTGATTAAAATAATGTGAACAGAAACTCAAGAGAACATAACTCTTCATTTCCTTTAGGAAATCAGTATTCAGTAATTTGGTGTTAGTGATGATTTATAGAGAAACTGTCATAAATAATTATAATTTACTACATGTGAGTATTAGACTTATATTTATCCGTTCTACTGCTAATAGACATTTAAGGTGTATTTTAATTTGTACTACGATGAATAGTATGACTTGCTACAATTTTGTGCACTTTATTTTTGTGTGTAAAAAATATATAATTCTTTGGGTATATACATATATATGAGTTAAAATGTGAGACCAAATATTACATGTGAGTTTATGTGAGTGTATGCATGTTAAACCATCCAAGGTGCATACTTTTCCAAGCGATTATATTATATTTCATTTCCAGAAATAGCATAGATGACTAGCAGTAGTGAATTTCTATAAATTCCTGCTTAATTTTTAACTAATATCATATTTAATCTACTGATAAAATTAGGGAGATGTGAAATGTTTACACAATTGAGACTTTCTATATTTCTACATTGATGATCCTTTTGTTTGTTATAATTTTGTTTTCAACTTTTATAATAGTATTTCTTGAATAGATTACTAAAATTGAAGAGCCAAAATATTTCTTCTAAAAATTAAAATTATTAAAATTAAAATTGCTATATATACATTAAACAATAGTTTAAATAAAAGAGGAGATTGATTAAATAAGTTAAGAGATAGATCTGAATTACAAATAATGTAGTAATTCAAATAATGCAGTTCATTGTGGAAAAGAGAAGGAGAATATAAATGAGAGATGAAGATATAAAGTCAGGACTAACATATGTGCAATAATATTTCCTAAAATAGATATTAGAAAAGTAAAAAGTTATATTTTGGTCCAAATAAGTAATAATTGCATAAAGTGTAATAAACTATAATAATTTATATAACATAAATGTCAATTCTCAGATTCAGGAAGACAATGAAACTCAAATAAAAAAATGTATATATACTTTAAAAAAGCAGTAATTTATCTTCCTTTTTAATATCTTCCTTTTGCTTCCTGGTTGTGTTACTTCGAAAGGGAAGATCTTAAAAAGGCAGATAAATTACTATGAGATGATAGCAAATTCTCAGTAGAAATAATGAACACCAAAATAAAGTAAAATATTACAAAAAGACTAAGTGGAAATTAAAAAAAAATTATAAAACTAGGGCATGATTTATTGTGTCAGACACACAAAAACATAGACTTTATTATCAATGTAAATGGAAACAACATGAAAACAAATTGTTTTCTTCAGGAATCAAAAAAAATTAGTTGTAAATTTGATCCGATAGTGAGCAAGGAAATTGGTAAACATATGATCAATTAAAATATAAACTGTTGACAACAACAAAAACAGGAGCAGCTTGCACACAGAATGCAGGAGCCAGGGTGAGCAAAAAGAGCCTGTCCTTTAGTTTTTGGATATCTGTTCTTTGATTGTTGATTGACACTTCCGATTACAGAGCTGTAGACAGAAGTGGGTGAACATTGTTGTTACACTTTGTGCATTGTTGCAAGCTCCTCTTCCTTTGGCAAAAGTGACTTCCAGGAAATTTAAAGGACTAATGTTCTTTTATACTCTTCTTTCATTTTTCTCTAGTTCTTCTTTTTAGAACCAGGCATTAAATATGAATTTATTAAAAAACAACTGCATATAGGAGAAAAAAATAGAATATGACCAATTGGTAAACTGAGCCTAGAGAAAGGCTCAGAAAAATACATAAGAAGGCTTTAAGATTACATTAGGTTGAACCTTGGCATGGGGATAGCCTACAATAATAAATAAAAGCAAAAATTGCAATTAAAAATGCAAACTCAAGGAAGGGGAAGAATCTGATCTCTAGAGTTATCACAATGATTAGATTTGAATGCCTAGTCTTAAAAAAAAAAGAAAGTCATAAGACATTCAAAGAAACAGGAAAGTATGGTCATTTAAAAAACAGAAATGAATCAACAGCATGTATTCCTGAAAAAGACCTGAGGTAGATTTTAAAGACATTAAAACAACTATCTTAAAGAAGCTCAAAGCGCTAAAGATATAAAGGAAGTTGAGGAAATAATGTACAAAAAAATGAAAATATTAGTAAAGAATTAAATTTTTTTTTAATTTAAAAGTTGAAAAGTACAATAATTGAAATGAAAAATTTACTAGAGGTATTCCAAAGCAGATTTCAGCAGATGGAAAAATCAACAAACTTGAAGATAGGACAATGCAATTATTGAGTCTGAGGACCAGGAAAAAAAAAAAATTGAAGAGGAGTGAACCAAGTCTAAGGGACTTATGAGACTTAGTCAAGGGTACTAACATATGCACTGTGGCAGTCCCAGAAGGATAAGAAAGAGAGACATGGCCAAGAGAATATGTGGGGAAATAATGGCTAAAAACTTTCCAAATTTGATGAAAAACATGAATATGAACATCCATGAAGATCAACAAAGTCTGAGTAAGATAAACAATAGTGACCAACATCAAGACACATTAGAATTGTACTTCCAAAAGCCAGAGTCAAAGAAAGAATCATGAAAGCAGTAAGAGGGAAGGAACTCAATCCATGTTGTATATCCTCAATAAGATTGTTAGCAGATTTATTAATAAAAACTATGGAGGCCAGAAGGCAGTGGATCAATATATTCAAAGTACTACAAGCCAAAAGAAAAAAAAAGTCAATCAAGAATCCTATATTCCACCACAATTATCCTTCAAAAGTGAGGTAGAAATTAAGACATTGCCAGATAAACAGTAGCTGAGTTTGTTTGTTATAATTAGACTTGTCCTGTAAGAAATGTTCAAGGTAGTCCTGCAAAGTAAATTAAACAAACAAATGAACAAACAAAAACACTAGACAGGCCAGGCACGGTGGCTCATGCCTGTAATCCCAGCACTTTGAGAGACTGAGGAAGGTGGACCATGTGGTCAGAAGATGGAGACCATCCTGCCCAACACAGTGCCACCCTGCCTCTACTAAAAATACAAAAAATACTTGTGCATGGTGTCATGCACCTGTAGTCCCAGCTACTCAGGAGGCTGAGGCAGGAGAATCATCTGAACCCAAGAGACGGAGGTTGCATTGTGTCAAGATCACGCCACTGCACTGCAGCTTGGGTGGAAGAGTGAGACTTTGTATAAAAAAAAAGAAAAAAGAAAAAAAAAAAAACACTAGACAGTAACTTGAAGTTATATGAAAAAATAAATGTCTTTATAAATGCAAATACATGGAAAATCATGAAAGCTAATTTGATTATAACAAAATTTTATAACTTCACTTTTTGTCTCTTACCTGATATGAGATTAATGCATAAATATTATTAGTCTAAAACTACCATTATTGTAACTTTTATTTGCAAAAATCCTTTTGTTTCGTACATAATTTAAGAAAATTATGCATTTATAGGAATTATTTGTTTATGTATTTTGGTGCATCATATACATATGACATATATGGTGTATATATATATATATATATATACACACACACACACACACACACATTTAGTGGGTGTGGTGGCACACACCTGTGATCCCACGTTCTTAGGAAGCTGAGTGAGGTGGGAGCATCACTTGAACCTGGAAGTCAAAGCTGCAGTGAGCTTTGATTGTACCACTACACTCCAGCCAGAGTGACAGCGTGAGACACTGTCTCAAAAAAAAAAAAAAAAAAAAGGGACCAAAAGGGAGATAATTTATTAATAAAAAATTTAATACAGCAAGCAGATTTAAAAATTACAAACATTACAAACATGCGTATACTTAACACCAAATTATCAAAAGGTGCGAAGCAAAAGCTGGAAGAATTAAAAAGAGAAATAGAGAATTCTATAATGATAATTGAAAGCATCAATATCCCACTGTCCATAATTGATAGAAATACCAGACACAAGATAATAAAGGGAGTAGGGGACTTATCACAATAAACCAACAGATCTAACAGATACATACAGAATACTCTAACCAATGACAACAGCATACACTATATATTTTTCTCTCAAGTACTCATGAAATGTTTTCCAGGATAGACCATATGTTAGGCTGGAAATTAAGTCTCAATAGATTTTAAAAGTTAGATATAATAAAAATTATCTTATCTAAGCATAATGGTGTAAAATTAGAAGTCCATAATAAAAGTAAAATTGGAAACTTTATTTAAATTGTGGAAATTAGAAAACCTTAAACAACCAATCAAAAAAATGTTATGAGGAAAATTAGAAAATACTTAGAGGCAAATGAAAATAAAAGCACAACAGACCAAAACTTATGGGACACTGCGAAACAGTGCTGAAGGAAGCGGGGGGAGTGGAATTTAGAATTATAAATACTTACATTTAAAAAAATCAAGACATATCCTCAAATCAACAACCTGTCTTTACAGCTTAAAAAACTGAAAGAAAAAGAACTAAACTCAGAGCTAGCACAAGGCAAGGACTGATAAAAATTAGAAAAGAGATAAAATAGAGAATAGAGGAAACCATTGAAACCAAAATTTATTTCTTTAAAAAGACAAAGAAAATTGACAAAAATGTTAGCTAGATGGGATAAGAAAAAAAAAAAAGAGATTTTAATTAATAAAATCAGAAATGAAAGTGGGGATATTACTATTATACCAATGCTATAGAAATGCAAAATATTATAAGAAAGTATCATGAAAAATTGTATGTTGTCAAATTGGATAATCTAGATAAAATGTACTAATTTAGGGACACACAAAATGCAGTGAAACTAAATTATAATAAAATAGAAAAAATAAATATACTTTCAATTACTAAGAAAATTGAATCAGTAATCAAAAATATCCCAACAAAAGCCCTAAACCTGATGAGAACTAACACCAATATTTCTCAAACCTTACTAAAATAATTGAAGAGGAGTAAATTCCGCCTAACCATTTCTATGAAGCAAGCATTGCCATGATACCAAAACCAGACAAAAACACTGCAAGAAAGCACACCTACAGCCCCAGATGCCTTATGAACATTGATGTAGAAATACACAACTAAATATTAGTGAACCAAGTTCAGCAGCACCTAATTGCATCATACCCATGACTAAATAGGATTTATTCATGGAATGCAAGGATGATTCAACATACAAAAATAGATCATTGTAATAAACAACCTTAACAAAATGAAAGAGAAAAATTACATGACCATCTCAATTGATGCAAAAAAGCCTGTGATAAAATTTAAAGCTCTCTGATGATACAAATACACAAAAAACTAGGAATGGGAAGAAACTACTGCAACATATAAAACCCAGGTGGGAAAAACCCAATGATGAAAGACTTAGCTTCTCCTCTAAGATCAGGAAAAAGACAAGGATGCCCACTTTTGTCACTTGTACTTAACATTGTACTGGGCTTCTAGCCAGAACAATTAAGCTCGAAAGATAAAAGCAGTCCAAATTAAAAAGAAAGAAGATAATGATTTGCAGATGGCATGATCTTACATGCAGAAAATCCTAAAAATTACACAAAAACATTATTAGAACTAATGAGTGAATTTAATAAAGTATCAGAACAGAAAGGAACGTGCATGAATCTGTTGCATTTCTATACACTAACAAACAAATTGCAAAGAGAATTATGGAAACAGTTCAACTTATAGTAGCATAATAAAGATTAAATATACAGGAATTAAGAAAGAAGGTGAAAGATATGCAAGGAAAATTACAAAATATTGCTGAAAAAAATTAAAGGAGATATATAAATGGGAAAACATCCCATGTTCATGAATTGAAAGACTCGACATTGTTAAGATGTCAGTACCACCCAAAGCAATCTACAGATTCAGTAAAATTCTTATCAAAATCCCTAAGGCATTTTTCTTTTCAGAAATAGAGAAGCCCATCCTAAGATTCAATGGAATCTTAAGGGAACCTAAATAGCAAATGTAATCTTGAGAAAGAACAAAGCTAGAGGACTCTCATTTTTTTATGTCAAAACTTACTGCAGACGCTTCAATAAGCAAAACTGTGTAGTACTAAGATAAAGACAGACAAACAGAATAATGGAATAGAATAGAAAGTCCATAAATAAACATAGTCAAATGCTTTTTGTTAAGGGTTCCAAGGCCATTCAGCGGAGCAATAGCAATCTTTCCATAAGTGATGCTGGGATACAGACTGGATATCCACACGCAAAAGAAGAAGTCGGAAGCTTACATAACATCATAAATAACAACTAACACAAAATTGATAAAAGATCTAAATTTCAGATGTAAAACTAAAACTGTTAGAAAAGAGAGTAAAAGCTTCATAATACTGGATTTGGCAAGGATGTCTTAGATGTAATAACAAAGGTACAAGCAACCACAGAAAAACTACATAAATTGAACTTCATAAAATTGTTTAAACATTCTTCATTCAAAGATATATTAACAGAGTGAAAAGTAAAAGGGCAACCCATGGAACAGAAGATATATGCAGATAATACATCTGATAAGAGATTGCTATCCCATATACGTAAAGAACTACTAAAACTCAACCAAAAAAATAACTAAAACTGGATTCAAAAGTGGGCAAAGAATTTCAATAGATATTTTTTCCCAAACATGTTATACATATGCATATAAAAAGATGTTAAATATGCATATAAATAGATGTTCAATATCATAGGGAAATGTGATCACTAGGGAAATGTAAGCTAAAACTACAATGGGATGTCATTTCATATCTATTAGGATGGCTACTATCAAACAAAAAATAACTTTTGGCAAGTGGGTGGAGACATTGAAATCCTTGTGCATTATTAGTGGAAATATAAAATGTTGGAGCTACTTTGAAAAGCAATTTGGTGGTTATTTAAAAAATTAAAAATAGAATTATCACGTGGAAGTAACTCGTGTCTGTTGACAGATGAATAGATAACATATGCTTTATAAATAAAATGGAATATTACGCAGCCTTAAAGGGGAAAGAAATTATGAAATATGATACAACATGGATGTAATCTGAGAACATTATGCTAAGTGAAATAAGGCAGCCATAATAAGACAAATACTGTTTGATTCCATTTAGATGAGGTAATTAGAGTAGTCAGAATAATAGAGACTGAAAGTAGAATAGTAATTTCCAGGGCGAGGGAGAGGCAGAATTGAGGAATTATTGTTTAATGATTATGGTTTCGATTTTACAAGGAAAAGAATTATGGAGATTCATATTGGTGATGGTCGCACAGAATTATGAATATATTTCAGAACAATGAGAACACGTGGACTCAGGGAGAGAAGCATCACACACTGGCTGCAATTGTGGGGGTAGGGGAGGGAGAGTAGGCGGTGGGGAGGGATAACATGGGGAGAAATGCTAGATATAGTATACTCCTAAAGTAAAATAAAATTAAAATAAAATTTACAAAACTGTTAAGATGGTAAATTTCATGTTAAATATATCTACCACAATTTTTAAAAAATGAAAAAAGGCAGATGAAGTAGGTAAATATGGGAATTTTGGCAAATAACAAGGACAAAAATCATAGTACTATCAGAATTGAATGAAAGAAGAAATATACACACAGTCTTACAGAGAATAAAATCAACTAAGAAAATATTAAGTTAAAATCTTGCTAGTAAAATTTAAAAAGAGTATGAGAAGACAAATTAAAGAGAAAATATAAGTTAATGACGTGAAACCCAAAAAGAAATCAAGAAAAAAATGATTTTATGACCAACCAAATGAACTGATTTATAAACACTGAAACAGAAAACAATTCTCTTGTTAATCTAAAAATGTGTATCTTCATTAAGCAGTTTTCTTGCCTGTTTTTTCTCTCTACATGCGATGGGAATAAGAGGACATTCCCAACTATCCTGAGGAATAGGCTTGCTGACAGCAAACTAAAAAGCCAGTGTAGACCTGCTGCTATAATTCAAGTTTTTCTAATAGTCACTGTATATTCTCATATATTCTACTATTAAAGACAAATCTTTACCTTCTCTTGATACATTCTGTCCAATGCCACCATTTATCAGCCTTATTGCCCCATTTTCTATAGCTGCCCTCCATTAGGAGAACAGCCAGAAGCAAAAGCAACATATCAAATATGTTCCTATTGTTAAAAAAAAAAAAAAAGTAGGCACTTAATCCTCTGAGCAAAACACAGAGACAGTGGTATGTAGTGGAAGTTGCTCACTCAACTCTGGAGAGGTATATGATGTGGTTATTACCTTTCTGTAATTATAAAAAAGATGTTTTCAATTATAAGAGCTATTAAATACCTTGCTAGAAAGAAGGAGAGTGAAATAAGAACTGCAATTATTTGAGCCATTCTAGACAAACTATTCTATACAAATTTAGTGATCACCTGAGTGTATGGAATGAAAATTCCCATACAGGGTACATCTCTGTAGTATTCTTTCTGAGAGGGAAAGTACTTTTTGAGGCATGTTGTTGACTGTAAATACCAACCTCAAGTATTATGTATATGTACGCTACCAAAATACATAAATTTCTCTTTAAAAATTTAAGTTGTGCTATTTTTGAATTTACCTGAGCTCTCTTTTTTGCAACTATGTGTAATTTCAGCCTGTGCACTTCTTTAGATAATGAGTTCCATAACTCTACTACCCGCTGGGTGAAATAACTCATCCTTATATTTGTCTTAACATTACCTTAGGAGTATGTGAATTTTAGTCTTCAAAGTACATGCTTAAAGTTGAGTTATGAATATGCTAATGACTCTATTTTTATACTTGAAAATAATTCATCTTTTAGAATTTTAAATGCTATTGAGGATTTTTCTAATTTAAAACAACATGTAAAATGGTCAATTTTATAGACAAAAATATTGACTTCTGTTTTATAGATTAATAATCCTAGTAACTTAAGTGTATAAAGATATCACACACTTACATTTATAGTGAACTGCAAAGTACAAAGTTAATTTTGTAAAAAGTAAAGCATCAGTTCTCAATTTGACTGCTTTTGTCAACTGAACCCAGATTCAAAGTTAGGTTTTTTCATGTCCAAATGATGTTTTAATTCCTTACTGTATGATGTGCTTTTATTTACTTATTTTTTTTCTAATCTGAGTATATATTATACAGAGGCAATGAATAATACTAATTATTATCAAAATTTAGTTAATTATCTCCCAAACAGTATTAAAAATGCTATACATTATACATAGGATGGATATAGAAATGAGACAGTGAAGTCCAAAAATCATAATGCCTTCTTGAAAACAATTATGATAAAGAAAATAATGTTACACTTATCGAAATTTAAACTTTAAAGTTTTCTTCTTCAATCCAATTAAACTGAACACCTGGTATTTCATGCTATGCTCATCTATGAAATGATATTTTCTGATTTTTGCATGTATTTGACTGTGTGGACTGGTATTAGACGTGTATTTGGGGACTAAACATTCTTTGAAATGTAAACTAAATATTACATATTATTATTAAAATGACAAGTATTTTCATGACAATATAAGATTTTACAAACTTTATAATTAATTATTAGCATTAGGAGATCATTGATATATTTGTTTTCGGCAAATAAATGAATGTCATTTTTATCTGCAGCTAAAAAAGTAAAGGTCACCTTTTTTTAATGGAATCTATAAACTTAGTGTTGCTTTAAATGTCAAATTGTTTCAATTATTGCTTTTCTCATCATTAAAGATTTTGAAAGAATGTCATACAGGTGATGTTTTGTAGTATAAAAGATTAGCTAGTAAACAACTGACCTCATTTTGTCGTCTATGGAGAAAGATCAAGTTCTGCTTGCATGCAGAAGGGGCTTATTGTAACACCTCAGGAGTATTCTTAAGTATCATCAGCAGTCTCCTCCAGCCATTAGAGCATTATCTTGAGAACGGCATCATTATTTTCAATTAGGTTCACTTAATTAGCCAGCTGGTACTTTCCTTGTCAGACTGATAAACAAGCTGTGTTTCACTGTTCCTTCATGTCAAGAACAAACCACAAGTTCTGTGTGTCTTTGCTGCTATTGTCAGCATTTCATATTTAGAAGTTGATACAACTGGTCCTTGACTACGGTATCAGCTGTTTTACATTTATTGTATATGCACCCTCTCAAGAAAATTGATGAATTTTTTAATACTTTGCACGTTGGGATTGTGAGGGAGTTAAGTTTAGATAGCAACAAAAGAAATAAAAAAGTCTCATAATGTAAATAATTGTGTATCCTGCAACAAGGTTTTTAAAATGGTAAAGAAAAAATGGTTTTAGCCATATGTGTATAAAGCTACCACAAATAAAAACATTTTTATTATTACACTGTATAATTTATGTCAACATATTTTACAAAGCAATAAGGTAAAAGGTTTATTCATCATGACAATATTACACTGAAAACAGTACTTGTATGAGAAACTAAGAAATGTAGATTCTAGAACTCCAATATATAAATCGCTACTATCCATTTAGTACAATTTAAAATTTATTTGAAACATTTTTTGAAAATGTTTAATAATTCAATAAAACTGTAGAAGAGGGATTGTATATTAATAACCTCCATATCACCAGGCTAAGCAAAGGCTACTGTGTGAACAACATTTATTTTAGTGATTGTTAAGTAGGAGAGAAATTTCCAATGTGTAATTGGAAGCCATCATTTAAATAAAATCTTACAGTATCATTCAATAGATGCAAACTTACCCCTTTGTTCTATTATGATGGGGATTTGAATGGCCAGCTATAAGTAAGTCTCATTTCCATAGGCTTCTCTAGAGTGTGAAAACAACTTTTCTAGCAAAACAAATATGGGTAGTCAAGTGTAAATTATACCGGTGGTTGTGGTGACACGTGGCTGTAGCTACTTGGGAGGCTGTGGGGGGAGGATTGCTTGTGCCCAGAAGTTGGAGGCCAGCCTGGGCAACTACAAAGACCTATCTTTATTTTTTTAATGTAAATTATAGTAAGCAATAAATAAGCATTATATATGTTAATTTTTGAAATAAAATATGAGCACATAACCAATTTTTTCTAATTACATATTCCTTAATATTGCATTTATTTCATATCATTTTTCCTAAATTAAATGAATGGTGACTGCATAAACAAAAATTGTGCACATCAATGGTCTCCAAAGTGGAGCATGTAAAACCCAAAGAACTTACAGGTGAGACTGACTAGTTATGGGAAGAGAATCCATGAGATCCGTTTACATTTTTTTAATCTTAAAAAAATCATATTTTATTAATAAAAAGTGAATATATGGATGAATATTGAAGACCTAAATTTATCTGTTTGTTGGATGGTCAGGTAACATACAGTGAACCCTAGTGACTTGAGAGGAAGCTGAGACTTTTACAATATGAAGGGATCAACATTAGTAATCTTAATCTTCTGTTTACTTTTATCTGTATACTTGTATCTGTATAAAAGGGATAACAATAGTGCGTACTTCAACAAAAAGATTGTATGAAAATTAAATTTTTACAATTGGTGTCTCATACAGATAAGGTATCTGTAAAATACCTTATTAAAAAAGCCAGGTTGTATAAGCCTGGTGCAGGATTATAATTATTTTTGTTCAATAAAATAATAATATCAATTTAAACATCAGAGGAGAAAATATTTTTAAGAAAATAAATAATAATCATCATCATCTTAATAATAATAACTAGTTGCCATGCTACACAATTTTGCAACTTACTTTTTACAATTAAGCAGACTTAGAAGTTTATTGATTATAAATTGAGAACACAATTTCACAAAGTCTTATTCTAAGTGCATGGTTTATATCATTGACCTTAACAAACACAAAAAGATTAACTTCTGGGAGCATAGAATCTATTAGATGGAGGCATACAATAAGAAATAAATATACTAAAATATAAATGATGTAATATGTAAGGTGGTAAGTGGTTTTGGAAAACGTAAAACTGCAGAACAAGGACAGGAGCGTTTGGGAAAGCTGAGAAAGGGTATGTGCTGGGGAAGGAGGGTTTGATTATTAAATAAGGTGATCCAGCTGGCCATGCTGAGAAAGTGAATTATGAGCAGAGATGTTGAGGAAGCAGGCACTGGGATTCTAAGCAAGAACTTTTCAGGGAAAGACCCTCCAAAAGGCAGAAGCATGGCTCATATTGGATGAACAGTGAAGGAGGACAGGAGATTCTGTGTCAGAGATACTAAGGACAGTGTAGTAGGTGACAAGGCTGAAGACTGGGGAGGTGTCAGCTCAGGTAAGGCCAGGTAGTCATTACAAGGACTTTTGGCTTTTACTCTAAAAGAAATTAGAAGATTCTATAAATTTCAAGAGTATCCTAGTAGGTATTTTGTAAAATCCAACACACATTTTATCCCTTTCAAAAACTGATGGCTTTGAGCTTATGACTGTCATGACTTGTCTGATGCTTAAAGAATGAAAAAAGACCAGGCGCGGTGCCTCACGGCTGTAATTCCAACACTTTGGGAGGCCTACGCAGGTGGATCTTGAGGTCAGGAGGTGGAGACCATCCTGACTAACAGAATGAAACCCCACCTGTATTAAAAATACAAAAAAATTAGCCGAGCGTGGTGGCGCACGCCTGTATTCCCAGCTACTCGGGAAGCTGAGGCAGGAGAATCGCTTGAACCAGGGAGGTGGAGATTGCAGTGAGCCGAGATCACACCACTGCACTCCAGCCTGCATGACAGAGAGAGACTCCATCTCAAAAGAAAAAAAAGGAAAAAAAGAAAAAAATCACTGAGACAAATCTGTGAGAAAGACTGAGGAGTATAAGGTTAAAAGTTAGACACCACAGACACCATAGGATAATGATAATGATGACTGTGTTCCTGGGGATAGCAGAGACATTGCAAACGGATCATCATTTAGAAGGTAGATTCAATTGCCTTTCCTGAGGATGTGAAGTATAGGAGGAAGACTGCGGTCCAAGATGACAGAATCTTTCAATCCTTTGCATGTGGAGAACCATTTCAACATTTTGGTGACGAAGTTCAGCAGTTGTCTTGTGGCAAAAACAATATTTCTAAGTGTCAGAAATATTGCCTTTTTGTTCTACAAACAGCAATTGGTCTAAATTTACTGATTCTTTAAAGTCAATTTCAATAGCATACTAGCAGGTATTTTGTAAAATCCAACACGTAATTTATTCCCTTGCCAAAACTGATGGTATTAATAGTAACATATTTGCTTTTTTGACTAAAAATTGGGTCATGGAACTATTATCCTGAAGATAGTCATTTGGGAATATTTTTATGTTTAATATATGATTCTATTGATGAAAATCACATAAATGTTTCTTGTGTAAAATGTGCTATACTTGAATATAGATAAATTTTCTTAAAAATTATGATTTTTCCAAATAATGTTACATTACATTTCTTTATTTTGTTCTTCATGTCTTTTTCAGTTCTCATGAACCTTTATAACCAGACAGCAAAATAACTGAATTTAGTACAAAACTTTCAAAATGCTGAAACAAATGTTCACAGCTTTTGGAGATCATTGAGCAGACATTTTTCAAAGTCTGAAGTTATTTTGAAAATTGATTGATATTTTTCTCTTCCAAATACATCTATCCTAATTTATGTGAAGGCAATTCATCATGAACTGCCTTCTGACACTTCCTGTAAAATATTCCCATAATTTAACTTTTAAAAATATTCTTTCTTTCCACTCATAAAAATACTTATTCTTTAAGGTTCAATCAAAGCCTACCTCCTCTCCTTATATTTTATGCTGCATTGTACTTTTTCCTCTGAGCTTTCATGGTGCTTGGTCCTTATTTTTATTTTGTGACACACATCAAGTTGTTTTAAGTGCTCTTTTCACCCTCTAGTCTATAAATTCTTCAAGGACAGAAATGGATTTATTTTCTCTTGTAGGTCTCAGTTCTTTCGCTTACTAAATAAAGAAATTGCATTATCTAACCTTAAAACATTATGATGCTATAGTCATGAAAATATCTAGCTCAATTAGTGTTTCTATTGATAATCGTAGTAGTGTGAGTGGTATTTCCATGGTGCTTAATAGTCACTGGGCACACCCTAAGCATTTTACTATCTCACCCAATATTCACAGTAACCCTTTGAAGTAGATATTATTACAGTCTCCACTTTATTGTAGGGGAAACTGAGCCACAGGAAAGTTTAGTAACTTCCCAAGGTACTATTATTATTGTTGCAGTCATTATTATTTTAATTTAAGTGAAAGAGTTAAAGTTAGAAATCGGCTTAAGAATACATATTCAGAAACATGGTCTATACTGACTTTCAGTGATTCTCCGCTAGAATTGTATTACTTACAGAGATGATGGCATGTATTTGAGCCCCTTGGGTTTCTTTTTAATCTCCGATAGAGAAAAAAGACCCAAAAGAATGTTGTGTTATACATGAGGCATAAATAAGAGAGCAACATATCCACACATTCCCAGGAATACACAACCAACTAAGAGGGAGTGTCTTTCACATGCAGAGAGGTTCCCACATTGGAAAGGAACACAAGCTATCAGATCTCAGCTGTCCTGATTATCGGCTGACGACCACCAACAAGACTGATCCTCACTTTCCTTATCCCATATAAATGTGGGTGTTAGCATAATCTATGGTTTGTAGTATTCTTTATAAGATAATATTTATGAAAGGTCTGGTGAAAAGAAAAGCAACTTGTGAGAGCTGGCACACTGGAAATTTTCATTCAAATTGTTCCTATGTCCTTACAGCTACTTAAGAAACTTTGATATATTCTTACAATTAAATAACAATGAGATCATTTTTATTGTTGCTTTTGCCATTTGTGTTAAGCTATCTTATCTTAACATTTTAAAGATCTAAAGATTATTTCACTTAAAGCTTCATGCAAAATAGGCTATTACATTCACGCGTAGATCAAGTTTAACAAATAAAAATAAAATATGAAAAATCAAAAGATTCTTATGGCTTTGTCATTAGTGTAGTGATTAATTATGGGTTTTTAGGGCTATATATGCATTGAAATTATTGATTAGTACATGAAAAAAATTAAATGAAACATCTGGCTTTCGAACATAATTAACAAAATTCAGATTAACTATTCCTTAAGCAATAAAGCTATTTAATTACCTAAATAACATCAAGTCTGGGAATAGCTGTTCTATGTTTGTGTAGCAACTCAAGGTTATAAAGTATTCAGTTCAGTTTCCTTTCATTTTTCTCCTCTGTACCCTCAAAGTATTGAGCTTTCCTCTTAACCTAATAGCTTCATGGCCATAAAATGACTTTGGAAACTAGAGGTTTAATATCCTCACAGGACTGCATTCATAGTGGGAAATAAGAGAACGTGTGGTGGAAGGAAGCCTTCTCCTGTTATCTCTGTTGATGGAATGCAGTATCGTTCTCAGAAATCACGCACCCTTTTAATCTTTACAATACAGAAACTAGAATATGCAATGTGACCACTCCTAGCCTCTCAAGAGGCCAGAAAACTTAACATCAATCAAAAGGAAATAAAATTAGTCAATACCTTGGATCTGTGGTGCTTGCCAAGTGGGCGACCTTTCCTGAGGACATTGCTGTCCATCTGATCCCAAAACAGTATACTGGCTCTCTTAGTCAGGAAAAAAGGGGTGAAGACTGTAAAATAAAAATGTTTAAGTGGATTTCCTCCAAAATCCAATAATTATTTCAGTAATCCAAGAATATTGAGAATTTTAAATAGGCAAAATGAAGGGCATTATTTTAGAAAAGAGATGCCTTAGGAAGATTTAATTGCTAACATTTAATTTAAAATATGAATTTCCATATTTCCAGCCAGAACTGTAGTTTACCTGTTACTAATGCACTGAGAAGAACATTGAATTATGGATAAGTACTCAGAAAATTCTCTAAGGCTATTTAATAGAGCCTTGGGAAGAAATGCTTTCACTGTTGGATAAAGTTTGTTTTGTTAGATACAATTTGTTTTATGTTATATAATCAGAAAATATATAAGTACGTACTACTGGAAATTAGTTTTAAACGGTGTTAGCTTGTAAGATGAATAGCATAAAATTAAGGTGAATGAAGTAGCTTCCTGGCATCAATTTGTTTTCTGAGAATTTTGTTTTAAGTAAATGCTAAATATTAGCAGAAAAACACATTTTCATACCAAGCATAATGCAAAAAAAAAAAAAAAAAAAAACAAAAAAAAAAAATTATCAATTTTCATTTTTCTTGTGTGGTTTTTAGTTTACCATTAAGGAAAATTAATTAGCTAATAATT
>CAUYLG010003108.1:0-47244 GCA_963573385.1 Cacajao melanocephalus | reverse complement strand
GGCTGGGGTGGTGTCCACAGGCCTGATCCAGAATGGAGACTGGACCTTCCAGACCCTGGTGATGCTGGAAACAGTTCCTCAGAGTGGAGAGGTTTACACCTGCCAAGTGGAGCACCCGAGCGTGACGAGCCCTCTCACAGTGCAATGGAGTGAGCAGCTTTCTGACTTCATGAATTTCTCACCCACCAAGGAGAGGACTCTGCTAATCCCTGAGTGTCAGGATTCTTATCGCCCATGTCAGATTTTCATTTGCTCCATGTTCTCATCTCCAGCAGCACAGGTCACTCGGATAGCCCTTTAAAAGTTTCTAGGACATACCTAGTAGCCCCTGGAAAAGCAGTCATGCCTACCAGGAAGGAGAGGCTGTCCTGCTTTTGAAACCTGCCCCATAATGTCACAGGTCAGAATCACCTGCCCTCTCTGGGCTCCAGGCCCTTCCTCTGGGTCTGAGACTGTGTTTCTGCTGCTGTTGCTGTGAGTTGTTTGTTGTGATCTGAGAAGAGGAAAACTGTAAGGGCCTTCCTGACATCAGGGGAGTCCAGTCTCAGCTCTGCCTTTTATGAGCTCTGTCACTCTAGACAAAGTACTTAACCTCATTGAGTCTCAGATGTTCTGTTGATCAGATGCTGAAGTCTTGCCTTACATGAAGGCTATAATATTTGAATGAGTTTGATGCCTGAACTTTGTAATTGTTTAGTGTGGTTTGAAAATATTTTTTTCTCCAGAAATGACCAATTATTTTAGTTTTTGCAGGGCAGCCTTCTTCCCCATGTTCAAAGCTCTGAATCTCAGGGTCTTAATTAAAGAGGTTTAATTTGAGATCAAAATCACTAAACCTGGCTTCCTCTCTCAGGAGCACGGTCTGCATCTGCACAGAGCAAGATGCTGAGTGGAGTCGGGGGCTTTGTGCTGGGCCTGCTCTTCCTTGGGGTGGGGCTGTTCATCTGCTTCAGGAATCAGAAAGGTGAGGAGCCTTTGGTAGCTGCCTCTCTCCAGAGGCTTTTCTGGAGGAGGAAATACGGCTTTGCTGAGGTTAATTCTCAGTATATGAGTGGCCCTGGATAAAACCTTTCTTTCCCCAAAAGACCTCCAATGCCCTGCTAATCCAGAAATCCTCAGTGTCAAAGCATAATAGCTTGTGGCCTGTAGAGATAAGAAAAAGGTTAACAAGTAGGGGTTCTTTGGTTTAAGATCCTGGAGTAAATTAAGAAAGAGCCACTAAGACAAATGCAGTTGCACTGGATCCTGTGACAGACACTTCACGCTTCATGGGTCACATGGTCTGTTTCTTCTCCTCTCTGCCCTGGTTGGTGTGGGTTGCGGTGTTAGAGAAATCCCAGCTGGGAGATCTGGGGCTGGGACATTGTGCTGGAGGACAGATTTGCTTCCATATCTTTTAAGTGTATATCTTTTCCTCATTTTCCTAGGGCGTTCTGCACTTGGCCATCAGGTAATACCTTTTAATCCTCTTTTAGAAACAGATTTGGTTTCCCTAGAATGATGGTAGAGGTGATAAGGCACAAGACAGAAATAATGGGAAAGACTTTTGGATCCAAATTTGTGATCAAGCAATTTACACCAAAACTCCTCCTCTCCACTTGGAAAAGGCCTATGCTCTGCTACAGTATTGGCTCAGGCAGACTAAGGAGCTTGATTTTCAACTTCCTGCAGTGCTCTCATCTGAGTCCTTGAAAGAGGTTAAAAGATGCTGTTAGTACAGCCAGGTCTGAATACAATACTTTCCTCTGTCTCTGCAGGACTCCTGAGCTGAAAGTGACCACATTCAAGGAAGAACCTTTTGCCCCAGCTTTGCAAGTGAAAAGTTTTCCTGCTTAGCTCTTATTCTTCCACAAGGGAGAGCTTTCTCAGGACCTGGTTGCTACTGGTTCAGCAACTCTGCGGAAATGTCCTCCCTTGTGGCTTCCTCAGCTCCTGCCCTTGGCCTGAAGTCCCAGCATTGATATCTATGCCTCAAGGTCAACTTTTATGCTCCTCTTTACCTAACCCTACAAACTCCCATGCGGCTGTACTCCCCCTGTGCCACAAATACATTACCTTATTAAATTTTTTGCAAACATGGAGTTAAAAATCATCTGTCCATTTGGCTCCAAGGACAAAAAATAAAAAGAAAAGAAAAAGGGAAGATCATTTTGCATTTTAGGTTTTGGGGTACATGTGAAGAACATGCAAGATTGTTGCATAGGTACACACATGGCAGTGTGATTTGCTGCCTTCTTCCCCATCACACCTATATCTAGCATTTCTCCCCATGCTCTCTCTCCCCAACTCCCCACCCCCCCGTCCCTCCCCTATTTCCCCGCAACAGACCCCAGTGTGTGATGCTCCCCTCCCTGTGTCCATGTGTTCTCATTGTTCAACACCCACCTATGAATGAGAACATGCTTTGTTTGATTTTCTGTTCTTGTGTCAGTTTGCTGAGATTGATGGTTTCCAGGTTCATCCATGTCCCTACAAAGGACATGAACTCATCGTTTTTGATGGCTGCATAATATTCCATGGTGTATATGTGCCACATTTTCCCAGTCCAGTCTATCATCGATGGGCATTTGGGTTGGTTCCAGGTCTTTGCTATTGTAAACTGTGCTGCAATGAACATTCATGTGCATGTGTCCTTATAGTAGAAGGATTTATAATCCTTTGGATATATACCCAGTAACGGGAGTGCTGGGTCAAATGGAATTTCAATTTCTAGGTCCTTGAGGAAGCGCTACACTGTCTTCCACAATGGTTGAACTAATTTACACTCCCACCAACAGTGTAAAAGTGTTCCTATTTCTCCACGTCCTCTCCAGCATCTGTTGTCTCCAGATTTTTTAATGATCACCATTCTAACTGGCGTGAGATGGTATCTCAATGTAGTTTTGATTTGCATTTCTCTAATGACCAGTGATGATGAGCCTTTTGTCATATGTTTGTTGGCTTCATGTATGTCTTCTTTTGTAAAGTGTCTGTTCATATTCTTCACCCACTTTTGAATGGGATTGTTTGCTTTTTTCTTGTAAATCTGTTTTAGTTCTTTGTAAATTCTGGGTATCAGCCCTTTGTCAGATGGGTAAACTGCAAAAAAATTTTCCCATTCTGTTGGTTGCTGATTCACTCTAATGACTGTTTCTTTTGCTGTGCAGAAGCTGTGGAATTTGATTAGATCCCATTTGTCTATTTTGGCTTTTGTTACCAATGCTTTTGGTGTTCTGGTCATGAAGTCCTTGCCTATGCCTATGTCCTGAATGGTTCTGCGTAGGTTTTCTTCTAGGGTTTTTAAATCTTCTGTTTAAGTCTTTAATCCATCTGGAGTTAATTTTAGTGTAAGGTGTCAGGAAGGGGTCCAGTTTCTGCTTTCTGCACATGGCTAGCCAGTTTTCCCAACACCATTTATTAAACAGGGAATCCTTTCCCCATTGCTTGTTTTTCTCAGGTTTGTCGAAGATCAGATTTATCTTTAGAGTATTTCAGAGCAAAAAGAGAAGGGCCTTCCCTTCCAAGGGAGGGGTACAAACTCCTGCTTCCACCACCAGGTCTGCTTCATGGCTCCAGGGAAACTCCAGGGTTTTCTGTTTTCCTTTTTTAAAAGAGAAAAAATATGTGCTATATAGATAGGTATATATAAATGTGGGCTTGGGAAGTCCTTTTGTACCAACCTACATAAGTGTTAGCCACTGTTTTTGTTTTTTTCTTAATATTTAATTAGAACTGGCTACAAATAACTTGTGAAATATACTAAAGCCTTAAGTTTGCATTTCTTTATTTCTGGGAAAGCTGTTTACTGAGTGGGATGACCTGTATTTACATGAACTACATTTATAATTGAATTGCCCCTTCCCCCTAGATGCATGAGAGATTTACTTAATTAGCATTGATTCCTTGTCTCAAAAGACTGAGAATTCTAACCAGAGCTTAGGTGTATAAGGCGATATAAAAGCAGTGTTGTTGTGTTTCTGATTTGGGTAATAAATTGGCTTTAGAGAAATGCATTTTTTCATGACACTTGGGAATAAAGCTTGTGATTTGCTGATGTTGGACAAGGTTGAAGTTGCACTTTTGTTCAGTTTTTGTCTCCAGCTTAACATTAAATACCTCCTCAGGTCAAGGGAATTTTCCTGCCTCAGCCTTACAGAGTACTTAGAGGAATTGAAAAGTATATTATAAAATACAATTTGAAGATGAAAGGAGAAATAAGCGAGCCTCAGGTCTGAAAACTGGACAGATTATACAATTACTTTAGTTTGCCTATAGAAAATTTTAGTGAAGAGTGTTTTTTCACCTAATATTAGCGTAGCAGAGAGATGCTGAGGTGACTGATATTTCAAGGAGAAATGCACTTAATGATTACAAATGCATAGCTAGAAATAGAGTTTACACAACCTTAGCCATACAGATTAATCTAGCAGATCTTCTCTAATACTAATACAAGAAAGTATTATCGGATCTCTTTAAAAACTTCCACTAAAACTTTTTTTTTCTTATTCAGATGAAAATGTTTATGTAGAACAGGATAGGTCCCCATTGACTCTCAGATATTCCCCAGTAATCCAAGGATGGAAATTATCTCTATGCCTGTATCTTCACCCAGTGCTAGTGAGATTTGAGAACTACTTCAGATCCTGAATACTGATCAAACTCATCAACTTATCCTCATCAAGGGTTAAAAATAAAACACCTTTCAAAGAGACTTTGGTTCAAGTTTGCTGTTTATTACAGGGTATGAGAGAGTCCTAGCTAGAATTCTCAAAGGAGAAAGGACACTGAAGGTTTTACCCTTTGAATCATTTGTGATTTGATGTGGTTTTTGCAGTGGATCTCTTGAGCCTGTCAGCTGCATGTGATGCCTTGGACCAGCACAACCTCAAGCAAAATGACCAGCCCATGGATATCCTGCAGATTATTAATTGTTTGACCACGATTTATGACCGCCTGGAGCAAGAGCACAACAATTTGGTCAACGTCCCTCTCTGCGTGGATATGTGTCTCAACTGGCTGCTGAATGTTTATGATACGTACGTATGGCATGTTTCTTTTTCCCGAGCTCTGTCACAGGAGGCTTAGTTTACAGAATGGTGACAGTGTAATTAGCATTACAACAGGACCCCAGAAGCTGTGGACCTAATGCTGTCCCTGTGATAAATTATTTTTGCATTTATGACTTGAAAAATATTTTGATAAACTAGGAGGTAAGAGCCAGAACGTAGATTGCTCTCAGATTAGAAAACAAACAAAACCCTGAGATACTCATTTTTCAAACAGTGGAATGAGTCAACATGCAGCCCTTGGTTCTTTCTTTCCCTTTCTTGCTCACGGATTTTGGAATTAACTCCATGTACTTCGGGAGTGGCTCCCTCTTGTTGGTGGCCACGGATATGCTCCCGGAGATATTGGCACACCTATGTCCAGATCAGAATGGTCTTAGCTGATACTTAGGAGAATTTTGCAGATGATTATGAATGGATAGACCAAAAAAAAATGAAACAAGCCCTTAATGCAGCATACTCAGCTCCTCAAACTGAGAACATTTTTTGTTTTATTTTGTTTTGTTTTTTAATAAGATTTTATGAAGTTTCAGTTTGGCATCTCCATTCATCACTCTTTCTTAGAGAATAATTGTTTCTTTTGGATTGCACACGGGAGATATCCCCGGTTTGGATTTTTTTCTTGAGCTTAATGAAGACAATTGAAGAAGGAAGCAGAAGGAATAGGTCTTAATTTTGCACAAATTCTTCTTAGACCTCAGAATTATTATATGCCTCATTTCACCAATCAAAAACATATTCCCATTTGGAAATCTGAAAAGGTTTTCTGAAAAGAGTTGCAAATTAACTATTTTGCCTTTGTCGTAGACTTCTACCACCTTTTTAATTAAAATGTATACTTTTTTTCCCTTTCTTATTTTTATGAGGTATTGCATTTAAAAATTTCAGGACCACCTGACTGTTATATTCATGATAGTTATCTACCAAGTCCTTGAACATGCTGGATTTCCATTGTGGACTACATTTACATTTGTTTTGATAAGAGTTTGCATTCAGGTTTCCAGTCAAATAGATTTTGGCACTGTTTTCTTCGCAGATGACATCTGAATGGATTCTGAATATGTAACTTCATTCTACCTGCCTGAAAATTATTTGGTGACAATTTTAAGTCCTTGAAGACCTGAATTGCTGTATAAAGTGAATTTGTTAAATTGTGATTTACCTTTTCTTAAGAGGGAAAAAGATAAGGCAATTTTCCAATGATAGGAATTGTGTTAGTCCATTAGTGCCCAGGATTTCTTTTTGACTAAAGGATTTAATAAACGTTAGTAGTTGAAAATTGAGCATATTGTTCACTGAAAATAGCCGCAATTGGGACCTATTCTTTGTGATATTGAAGTGCTAATGGACGAATTATTCTAAAATCTTCTCTCTTTTTTCATTTTACCAATATGTAAGGTCCAGCAGCTTTTCATAATAAAATAAGAAGCCAAACTATTGAAAGACATTTTTTTTAGCCTTAATCTTAGGATTGGGAGTACATGTGAAGGTTTGTTACATAGGTGAACTTGTGACCCAGGGGGTTGTCACGTATTAACCTATTTATGCCTAGTGTTCCCTTATTGGAACACTAAGCTTGTAGGAATTATTCATATCCTACTGCTCAAGGGCGTCACCAAGGTCTGATTTTTCACAAAAAGTAATTTGCAACCTTTAGTATAAATGGGTTAAGCCCATTACACAATAGCTGTCTTTTCTGCTCCTCTCCCTCCTCCAACCTTCCACCCTCAAGACCCCAGTGTGTGTTGTTCCCTTCTGTTTGTGAGTTCTCATCATTTAGCTCCCACTTATAAGTGAGAACATGCAGTATTTACTTTCCTGTTTCTGCATTATTTGCTAAGGATAATAGCCTACAGCTAATCCATGTTCAAAAGACATGATCTCATTCTTTTTTTTTTTTTTTTTTTTTTTTGAGACGGAGTCTTGCTCTGTCACCCAGACTAGAGTGCAGTGGCACGGTCTTGGCTCACTGCAATCTCCTCCTCCTGGGTTCAAGCGATTCTCCTAGCTCAGCCTCCCCGGAAACTTGGATTTCAGGCACCTGCCACTGCACTCAGCTAATTTTTGTATTTTTAGTAGAGACGGGGTTTCACCATCTTGGCTAGGCTGGTCCTCATGATCCACCCACCTCAGCCTCCCAAAGTGTTGGGATTACAGGTGTGAGCCACCATGCCCTGCTGATCTCTTTCTTTTTTATAACTGCATGGTATTCCATGGTGTAGATATACCACATTTTCTTTATCTAATCTTTTATTGGTGGGCATTTACATTGATTCTATTTCTTGAAAGAGATTTTCTACAAAATGGAAAACTTTTCATTCTTATTTTCCATTTATTCCCATGGGTACAATTAGCTTATTAATAAATTTGTAAGGTGGAATGCTTTATTGCAGCTTGCTATATGTAAAGTGAAATAAAAGCAATCTATATTAAAACATTGGTGTAGCAACAGGTTATTTATAAATTTATTTTTAGATCACGTATTTGAATGCTATTTAATAGAGTATCATATTTTTCTTATAGATGTTTATATTTTATGTTATGTCTTATGTGGCATCAGAAAAGTCAGACCTTGGTGACAGCCTTGAGCAGTAGGATATGAATAATTCTCACAAGCTTAGTGTTCCAGTAATGGAACACTAGGCATAAATGAGTGAATACCTGACAAAAGCCACAAAACACACAAACCATTAATTTTTTTTTCCAGCAAGGGGCAGTCTGATGAAGATCTGAGTGTTAAGAGGGCAGAGCAGTTAGTTGCTGGTAATTTTTTTGGTTTCAATGACCAAAGTAGGTAATTTGCTTTAGTAACCAAAGTAGGTTGGTGAAGAGTAGTAATTATTTTGCTTACTAACTTAAATCAAGGTGTCTTTCCATAGGTGAATAGATTTTTTTTCTTAATTTATGTAGAACTTTTGCATTTCAAATAAGGGCTTTTAGGAATTGAAACCTTGGTAAACATTCAGCGGTCACGTTGGTCGAATTTCCATTGCATTGTAGGTCATCAGTTAAGTAGATAATGAATTTGGAAAAGTTCATCATAATCTTAATAAAACAGCGGTCAATAGAGTTCACACATCAAGCACTTTATTATTTTATTTTTCCTTTTCAAGGCTTTATTCTTAAGTAGAAGTGTTTACCCTCTAGCAAAGTACCAGTAATTGTTTTCTCGTTTGATTCTTTATAATAGGGGACGAACAGGGAGGATCCGTGTCCTGTCTTTTAAAACTGGCATCATTTCCCTGTGTAAAGCACATTTGGAAGACAAGTACAGATGTAAGTTATGTGTACTAACTCTGTATTCTTTTATTAATGTTGGCTAATTACCCTGGTTCTAGATGGGAAATGACAGACTGTTCTTATTTGACAGCAAGTTCCTCATGGAAAATGTAGAACTGCTTTTAGAGTGTCATAAAATTTGGTTTGTGCCATTCCTTGTCAAACATTAAATTGCAGGCATTTAAATGGAGAATGAGGATTAACTTTTCCAGTCCAAGTATTATTTTACATTACATTGACTGTGTCTGAATAAGACACGTGTTCCTAGGGGATAAGGTCTGATTTTCTAACCTCTTTCCATAAGTTGGAAAAATAAGTGTGAAGATTTAATCCCTGCACTTGCCTAGTCTTTGGATTCTTATTTAAAGAATACTGTGTGACATTCATGTTAAAGAAACATTGTTTATTTTATAATCATCTTACTGCAAGTTGTACTGACACATCCAATTCCACGACATGACTAACATTTTATTCTTTGAGAGACACATAGCTTGCGGTTTCTTAAAGGGTAGGTACATGCCATCCTACAGAATTTCCTCTTGATTATGCATTGGGTTCTTTTGCTTAAAAAAATTGTAAAACCATATTAAAAGCAAATGTGAGAGGAGTGATGGTTCAGATGATCAAGTGGCCATTCATTCCTATTGTGAAAGGCTACACTTGGTTTTCCTCTTGAAATGCTTATAAGCAATCTTTTCAGTAGGAATATTAAACAAACCCAGCCTAGCTTGTCTTTTCTCACTTCCCTTAAGGCCTAGCCACACATGTGAGGAGATATGCTGAGCTTCAGGACAGGCAGGAGATAAAAGCCACTCTGTGTCCTACTGATCATTTCTCCTTCAGGAGTAAGCCACAAAATACACAAACCATTTTGGCTCTCACTTTTATGTAGTTTACACTTGAGTTTTCTCATCCTGAGAACCAAAGAAAAATAACTGAACAGCTTTTGTTAATCATTTAAAAATGTATTTTGGATAAGATGGGTTATCTCTGTGTGCTTTTCTCCTTTAAATATTGTAGTTACTTATAGGTTAGGTTTTAGTCTACCATATATATGGTATAGGAACAGCACATTGTAAATATAATATTAAATTGAATAACTGAGGAAGCTTTGAGCCTGTGTTTCAAGTAACTACTAAGAAAGAACATGGTTTTAGGTTGGTGAAACAAAAATATTAACTTGAAAATGAGATGTTTGAAAATAACTCATACCTTTTAAAATAAACATCTAGTTATGTGTATTGGAGAGAAGGTAAAAAGCTGTGTGTGCGATCTCAATTTTTAGTGCCATCTTAAGTATCTTGTTAAAACTTTAATTTCCTAGAGTTTAAAGTGTGCTTATAGGTACAAAAAGCTTTCTTGGATTTACTTTTTTTGAGGGGCAACTTCTAGATGAATATAAGGTGTAATTAAAATTTTATTTCTGAGAACAAAATATAACATTGCAAGCATTTGGTATGTTCATTCATTCTGTTACATATATTGGTTACCTGCTATCTACGGGGTACTGCTGTTCTACTGTAGACACTTCTGGCACACGGTTGACCAAGATATGGTTCCTTCCCGCAAGGGTATATAATTCTCCTGCCAAAAAAGATAGCCACATAATAAATCAATGCTACTGTAATGTAATATGAGCTACTAATTAGGAATATGCAGCCAGGTGCAGTGGCTCATGCCTATAATCCCAGCACTTTGGGAGGCCGAGGTGGGTGGATCACTTGGGGTTAGAAGTTCAAGACCAGTTTGGCCAACATGGTGAAACTCCATCTCTACTAAAAATACAAAAATTAGCTAGGTGTGTTGGCATGTGCCTGTAATCCCAGTTATTTAGGAGGCTGAGGCAGGAGAATAGCTTGAATCTGAGAGGCAGAGATTGTGGTGAGCAGAGATCACACCACTGCACCCCAGCCTGCACAATAGAGCAAGACTTCATCTCAAAACAAACAAACAAAAAAAACTATGCACAGCATCCTGTGGGAACATATACATGATTGATGGGCTAGAAGCTCAGTGATCTTATGACTCCATAAAGAAGTCCCAGTAGCATTTTTGAATCTCTGGTATCCAAAGGGCGTGGTGCTTTTGGCCAGTTATATGTCTCTTAATGCAAAAATGCTTTTTGATAGTTGTTACATCCTATATATAATAATTCCCAAGGGTTGTATTCTGGCTTAGAAGAAATTTAAGTGTCAAGGGTACATGTAAAGCTTGTGCTTCTTGCAGTGACAGAGTTCATGTAAAAGTTATCACACTTCATATATATATACAGTGATCATTAACTTGATTCATAAAATAATAAATATCCAGATTAGCACAAATTGGAAGTAACCTCACTTTATGGAGATATTGGCTACTCTTGAGAATTGCTACTAGAATTGAATCGGATTTCAGGTTCTGCTGGCATCCATTGGGTGCTGTGATTTGATTGTTACAATTTTCTTCTTCCTTTGTAGACCTTTTCAAGCAAGTGGCAAGTTCAACGGGATTTTGTGACCAGCGCAGGCTGGGCCTCCTCCTGCATGATTCTATCCAAATTCCAAGACAGTTGGGTGAAGTTGCATCTTTTGGAGGCAGTAACATTGAACCAAGTGTCCGGAGCTGCTTCCAATTTGTAAGTTATTCACCTTCTAGGTAACATATTTATTCTTTCATAGTTTAGAAATTAATGAAACCCACAGAGCTTCAGTTTTCATATTAGCTATTCGGTAGGCAGTAGGCATGGGATTTGGGATATTTGGAACCTCTGTAGTAAGCAGCTTCTGGAACTCTAGGTTTTGGGAAAGAAGACAGTGCTGAGGAAGGAAAAGAAATCTCCATCTGCAGCAAGGACCCCACAGTTACTGAGGTGCTGGAAGGGAAGGGAGTTTCCAGTAGTTCAGCAAGGGAGGAAATAAGTCTCTAGCCACAGAAATCCTATGTATATAAGAAAATGGACTTTGTAGGTGAGTCTCTTAGTCTCTGAGTTCTTTCCCTAATTCTATTATTACAGCCTCCTTTAAATGGCTATTGGTAAATTGTTAGCACAGATATCCTGTTTTTTAATGTCCTTTGTAGCTTTGACATTCTCCTATAATTCCAAGGTCTAGAGATGTGTACTGTCTGCTAATGTCCATCACTAGCTGTACACGCTCTTGTGCATTCTCTTTCGTATCCTGCCACATTGCTTTTTCTCTGTCATAGTCAGTGCCCCAGAAACACCCTCTTCTTTCCAAATGCCTGAGTACTCCACTGATAGACATTCATGTTGTTCTAATTTTTTTTCTTTTCTCTTTTTTTCTTTTTTGAGATGGAGTCTTGCTCTGTCACCCAGGCTGGAGCGCAGTGACACAATCTTGGCTCACTGCAACCTCCACCTCCCGGGTTCAAGTGATTCTCCTGCCTCAGCATCCTGAGTAGCTGGGATTACAGGTGCCTGCCACCACGCCTGGCTAATTTTTGTATTTTTAGTAGAGACGGGGTTTCACTAGGTTGGCCAGGCTGGTCTCTGAACTCCTGACCTCAGGTGATCCACCAGCCTTGGCCTCCCAAAGTGCTAGGATTACAGGCATGAGCCACCATGCCCGTCCTCCGATTTTTATTAGATGGGTAGTGCTACAGTGAACATCCTTACCATTTAGCTTTTCTCTTTGGAGGTTTCTTTATAGGATTAATTCTCAGGTTTGTGATTGCCAGACAAAAGACTGTAAACTTTTTTGGTGGCCTTTCTTCAAAAGTTGTTCCTAATTATACTGGTATCACTATTGAAGGAGTAAGATATTTTCAGTATCACATGATTCACAGTGTTCTTATGTTTTTTTTTTTTTTTCAAGTGCTAAGAGCTGTTTTTCTTATGAAGCGTTTCTCAATCGATTCTAATTCTGTTAACAATGGCTGAGATTTACAAAATGGAACGCACTGTAGAGCTAACTGGGTTATATATGGAGTCTTTGACCACAGACTAGGATGAAACTATAGAAGGCTTTCTGGGCAGAACGTTGTGAATATGCAGGTGTTTAAAGCAGTTAGAGTATTTATTTAATAGTTAATTGCACCAATTTACTGGGTGCACCCATAATCTCACTTATGTAAAGTGGGATATACTGTTTGACTTATTTTGTCAAAATTATGGAAAATTAGCCATAAATGTAAAATACATGTGGAGAAATAAATATCTTTTCCATTTCATATCCAGACCTTCCAAAACACAGCTAGATGATTACTACCTAGATTTTTAGAAAATATATTGCTATATTAATATTTCTACTCCAAAATGTAGACACAAGTAACTTTCATACAATGAATATTAATGGCCACAAGGAATCTAGATTCATTTTGATTTTTTAAAATCCAATTATAAAACAACTTGCCATAAACGTTATTTCCTAGTTTTTGTGTGTGTGTGTGTGTGTGTGTGTGTGACGGAGTCTCACTCTGTCGCCCAGGCTGGAGTGCAAGGGTAAGATCTAGGCTCATTGCAACCTCCGACTCCCAGGTTCAAGTGATTCTCCTGCCTCAGCCTCCCTAGTAGCTGGGATTACAGGGCGCCCGCCACCATGCCTGGCTAATTTTTTGTAGAGACAGAGTTTCACCATGTTGGCCAGGTTGGGCTCAAACTCCTGACCTCAAGCAATCCACCTGCCTTGGCTTCCAAAAGTGCTGGAATTACAAGTCCTAATCATTTCTCCCCTTTAGTCAAGTTTCAGTTACTTTTTTTAGTTCTAGTGAAACACACACACGTGTTCATATATAGGAATATATAATATATGTGTGTGCATTGTGACTTGGGTTAAAGGTAAGGGTCAGTGATGGTCCCTGCTGCCGAGTAAACTAGGATGTATTCAGGGTCAGTTGGAGGGAGCCTTTGTTTTCTGTCACCTCTAGTACTGACTCATCAGGAAGCCACCACCATCCTCACTGCAGCCTCTGGCGCTCTTGGATTTGGTTGTCAGGATGAGGGGTGGCCAAAGAGAAGCTCTGCTTTTCCTGGGCTGACCCCTTATCAGGAGACCAACCTATTCCATTTCTGCCTGCTGCCTCCTTTTGCTGGAAACCTCCTTCTCCCCTAAGCCCATGTCTCTGGTTTGGTTACATTTCTGTCTCTGTAATAACAACTCTGTATTCTCATTGTCAAAGCTTTGAAATCAATCCATCCTTGCATATTTATTGAATGCCTCCATGTTGGCCAGCCACTCTCGTAGCTCTTTGAAATGAGAAATGTGTTTCGTTTTGTTCTGTTTTGCTTTGAGAAGGGGTCTAGCTGTGTCACCCAGGCTGGAGTGCAGTCACATGATCACAGCTCATTGCAGCCTCAACCTCTAGGCTCAATCAATCTTCCCACCTCAGACTCCTGGGTAGCTGGGACTACAGGCATGGACCACCACGCCTGGCAATTTTTAAAATTTTTTGTTTTTATTTATTTGTGGAGACAGGGTCTCTCACCATGTTGCCTAGGCTAGTCTAGTCTCGAGCTCTTGGGCTCAAGCTGTCCACCCGCCTCAGCCTCCCAAAATGCTGGGAATACAGGCGTGAGCCATGGCATCCAGCCTTGAAATGTTTTCTATGAGACTGGGGAGATAGCCGTCAAGATATGAATGGTGGTAACAGGTGGCTTTTGATTTTTTTCTGTATTATTTTTATTTTCTGTGTTTTCTTCTTTGAACATTTAAAATTAGAAAAAAATTAGTAAAGTGCTGCATTTTTTTTTTTAGAAAAAGAAATATGTTTTGTTTGATTGTTTTCCGTTGCCATTCTTACATTGTTTCCAGGCCTTCTCATCATTGCACTGTCTTCCTGGCAAGCCTCCAGTCTGCATTCTAGTCCTTTGCATTGGTCTTATTGCGCTTGTACTGGTTTTAGAGAAAAGCATTCACCATACGACAGCGTCCTTAAAAATGTCAGTATCTTTCTGTTGTCTACTGAACAAATCCTGATTTCTCTATTTAACTCCAGAACTTTCCTAATCTGGTTTCATAGCCACCCATAGTTTGCTTTCACTATCATGAAACAGCTTCTCCTTACCATTTGTACCTATTATGCTTATAAATAATATTGTTACCATTGCTACTAACAAAACTTTGTTCACATGATTTCTCATTTAATCCTCATCAGGTGTTTGAGGGGAACAGAATAGTCAGGCTTTGGAGATTTTGCTTTTATTATTGTTTAAGTGGATGAATAATTTATCTGTGCCCTTAAAGTCCCTCAGCTGGTGGAAGGGTTTGATTCCTAGTCCACCGCCACATTTGCCACCTCATTCTCAAATATGTAGTTTCTGATGCTTCTACTCTCTAGCTTCCCGAGGTCAAACAACAGCTAGTTCTCCTGAGTCCTAGATAGAATAAGAAAAGGCATGACAAAACAGAGGACCTTGAGGGGGAAGAGGAAAGAGTTTGAAGAATTGGCAAATTGAATATTTCTAGTAAGATGGTAGTAAATTCCGTATGTATGGTGAGGCTTACATTACTTAGATTTGAGGATCCTCTCAGCTTTGTAGCAATTTGCAATCAGGTTAAATGGATCCATTATAAATACTTACTTAGGAATCCACATCCTGGCCCTGGCATGCTTTTCCCTGTCCAGGTGCACTGGCGGTCACCTTGCCTTTCATTGTGCAACGTGCAGAAAAATACAATGTTTGCTGTAGGGAAAGATAACGAGTGAAAATGTCCGACCTTGGGAATGGGGCTGGGCTGGCTCCTTCAGCAAGGTTGTGCTCAAAGGCTGCTATTTCTGCCAGCCCGGGAAAGTGGTAATAAAGTATTTGTTTATCCTGCAAATGCATTCCTTGCATCGCACATTTTATTTCCTTTGATTTCTTGTCACCAACTGGAAATTTACTTTTTATTCAAGTTGGTACAGTTAGAAAGGTACTGAATCTTCCAATTCAGACAAGGGCCCAGTAGTGGCAAGAAGAGAGGTGTATTTTTGTGCGCTACACTCTCTGGATTATCTATTAAAGGTTTTCTCATATCCCTCTCTACTAACCACTTTAAAGGAGAAAAGGAAATCACCCTTCAGGTCTAAATGATAATTTTTGCTTATTTAAAAATCACTATAGGTCTTCCAAGAAATTATCCATTAAGCCCGGAAATGAAGTCATATGTATGGCTTTTAAAAAGGAATATTGACTATAAATTTATGGCTTTGACAATGGTATTGTCGTAGATACTAAATGAGGCAACAGGATATGTTTCCCCATTAATAGCATATTACAGTCAACACATTTACCGGGAAATGGACTCATTTTGATAATGATAGAAGTAAAGTTTTGCAACTAGTTTATTATTAGAAATACAGCTGTAATTAATATATGGTCAGTTTGTTGCCCTCTCATATTCTATGGAAACAGCCCTGTTGGGAGATTAGATTGATCTTTATGACCTTAGTAAGGCCAAGCCTGCCCTGGAAATGAGTCACACAGACTGCCTGAAGAAACCTTGAGGGTTATCTGCATCTCACCTTTTTCAGATGAGAGAACAGGGCTACCGTGGCAGAATGAATCTATTCTACATCATGCAATTATATCATATCATGGCTTCAACCAGTTCAGAGACTAGATTGAAATAACACAGTGTTAATGTGATCCCTTATATGAATTTTAGATTGTAATAGAATGAGATAAACACCCCACTCCAAAACACATACACGCACACACGTGTGCGTGTACACACACACATCTTTATTAAAAATATTCTAATCCCAAAATACCTATTTAGTCTATCTTCAAGTAAAACCAAGTATCACTTTTAGGTGGGAAAACTTTATACAGTCATGTGCTGAACAATGACGTTTTGGTCAACGGCAGGCGATATATACTGTGTTGGTCCCATAAGATCAATTTAAAAAGAGATTATAATAGAACTGAAAAATTCTTATTACTTTGTGACATTGTAGCCATTGTAGCATTACCGTGCAAAGAATTATCTCACAAACCTGCACTGCCAGCCATTTAACAAGTGTAAAAGTATGTTTTAAAATATTTTATTTTCAATTATTATTGACACATAAATAGTACTTATTTATGGGTTACATGTGATATTTTTATACAAGCATACAATGTGTAGGGTAGTACAGTCAGGGTAATTGGGGTATCCATCATCTCAAACATTCACCGTTTCTCTGTTAGGAACATTCTAACTCCACTCTTTCAGTTATTTTGAAATATACAATAAATTATTGTTGCCATGCATGGTAGTATGCACCTGTAGCCCCAGCTTCTCAGGAGGCTGAGATGGGATGATCACTTGAGCCCAGTAGTTTAAGGCTGTGATGTACAATGATTGCACCTGTGAATAGCTACTACACTCCACATGGACAGCATAGTGAGACCCTATCTGTAAAAAGATTTAAAACTACATTGATTACTATAGTGACCTTATTGTGCTACCAAACATTATATCATATTTCTTCTTACTGTATTTTTGTACCCACTAACCATCCCCTCTTTATCCCCACCCCCATCTTTTCTACTTTTCCCAGACTCTGGTAGTCATGATTCTACTCTGTCTCCATGAGTGCAATTTTTTTTTTTAGCTCCCACATGTGAGTGAGAACATGGGTTACTTCTCTGTGTGTGGCTTATCTCACTTATCATAATATCTTCTGGTTCCATACATGTTGCTGCAAATAACAGGATTTCATTCTATTTTATGGCTGAATAATATTCCATTATGTGTTTATAGCACATTTTCTTTATGCATAGATCCACTGATGGGCACTTAGGTTGATTCTATATGTTGGCTATTGTGAACAATACTGCAGTGAACATGGGACTGCAGGTATCTTTTCGTGGTTTTGATTTTGTAGTATTTTCTTCTGTAAACATTTTAAGGACTTTATTGTTTAGATAGCGTCAAGTATACCCACTTTATATTCAATATGCTTCACCTATGAAAGCTGGAGTGTCAAAATCTGTTTATTTTACATCTGTTTTCTGCCTCCTGTTGTTCTTAGCATTCACAATGAATAAGTTGCTTTTCCATCTATCTTCTGAATTTTTCTATTTGTAGGACAAAAATGAATACCATCTAGGCACAGTTATTGTAATAATGTAGAATGATATGGAAATGAGAATCAATTACAGTCTCAGCGGTTGAAAACAAGTGTCTATCTGTGTTAGAAACATTCCAATTCCACTCTTAGTTATTTTGCAACATGCAATGTAGTATTGTTGCCATGCATGGTGGCATGCACCTGTAGTCCCAGCTACTCAGGAGGCTGAGGTGGGGGGATCACTAACATATAAATGATAAAGCATTCCAGAATATCTGGATTAGTGACAGGCAGAGTGGGTAAGTGCATAGGCTCTGAAACCAGACTGTGCCGGTGTCCAAATCTGAGCTCTGATATTTGCTGGTTGTGTGACTGTGGGCACATTTCTTAACCTTCCTGGCCCCTGAACTCTTGGAGGTGATTGCGGGGATTAAATGAACCAATAGAAGCAAAGCACTTAAGAGCTGCGGTGAATATATAGTTGGTGCCCAGTGAATGTTAGCTAGGATTATCTAAAGCGTATTGTGGCATGAAAATACCTGCCAATATTAATAATTCCTTTTATCTATAACAAAACATCGTCTGTGGATTTTTTTTTTTTGAAAGAGTGAAAGAAGAAAAAAAAAGAATGTAAGAGAGAAAGAAAGAGGAAGAGAAAGAGGGAGAGAGAACGGGATTCTTGTTCTATTGCCCAGGCTAGAATGCAGTCTAAATATGGGTATTAAAAACCTCTATTATGCCAATAATTGTGCTTAACAATGGAGTGATTTCTAAAAGAATCAAAATAAAGATTCAAGTTTACCAGATTGTCCATTTATTATAATTTCTTATCAAAAGTGTTTACCTTTATCATGTTTACCAGCAGGGTCATTGAAGGTGGAGAGTGACGATGCAGCTCGAATACTCTCTAGGAAAGGGAGGCTCAGAGAATTTAAGGGGTTTACATCCGATCATATCACTTTCAGTGGGAGACATGCTATTTAAAGTCAGAGCTCTTTCTCCAAAATCACACTCTTCCCAAGAGACCTCAAGGCCACTTTATACAGGGTCCTCCCTTTTCACATAACAAGTTTGTCACACTGAAGGAGTAAAACAGCTTAGAGTATTAGCCATGAATTCTGTTCTCAGCTTGCTTCTGACTTTCACATACTCTACATTTCTCCAGGCCTGACCAGTCCTTGACTACTTATGAGATATTGATCTCAGCGTTACAACCCATATCTTGCTGACTTTGGCCCTTGCTTGCTCACATAGCTCCCAGCAAAGTTTTCTCACTTGTGTTTGAGAGTCCAGTTCATGAGCTTGTGGACATGTCTGTCATCAGGCTCACCTCCCAGAGTTTCTGGACTTGGTTCCCTTACTCGCTGCAGCTTCCTTGTGAACACTCATGCAGTGTGGACGTGAAGGCCCAGCTCACTGTTACAGAGGTGCTCTGTGTTGATGTTTCATGTGGCTTTCCACATGCCGCGAGACCACCCGCTTCCTTCCAGGTTCAAATCTATAGGGAGAATACACACAAGAGGCCAAAGAGAAAACACATTATGAACTTGTTAATACTTTGATTAAGGCATGCAGGTTTTACCCAAGGCTGAAGCAGTGGTCTCATCCATTATTGTGTTTTTTTTTTTTTGAGACAGAGTCTTACTCTGTCACCCAGGCTGGAGTGCAGTGGCGCAATCTTGGCTCACTGCAGCCTCTGCCTCCTGGGTTCAGGTGATTCTCCTGCCTCAGTCTCCTGCGTAGCTGGTATTATAGGCACCTGCCACCACATCCAACTAATTTTTCTGTTTTTAGTAGAGATGGAGTTTCACCATGGTGGCCAGGATGGTCTCCATCTCCTGACCTCATGATCCACCCACCTTGACCTCCCAAAGTGCTGGTATTACAGGTGTGAGCCACCGCGCCTGCTGGCCCATTCTTTTATTTAAAATACTGGATCCCACAATGAAAGGCTGATTTTATTACGCATTGAACTTTAGGTGGAGAAATTGACCAGAGGGAGGAGACCAGCAGGAAGTCATGCTTAGTCTGCTTAACACATAGAAAACGAATTCAAAACGGCCCCATCCTTCACTAAGAGTGTGCAGTTCAAGAGAAACAAATAAATAAAGGAAAAACAAAGAATACACAAGAAGGTGAGGTCCATTGCATTTGTGGTATAGAAATTGTACATCGTGTAACACAAACCAAGTGATGCCAGGCTCTCACCATTCTTATCCATCAGATAACAGCCTTTTAATAAAGAAGCCTTGCAAGAGAGGGGATGATGAAGAAACGGAGACACTCTTGAAATAGCCCTTCCTAAAGAGGGTACAATTGCTGCTGAAAGGCTCTTCCTCAGGGAAACATGAGGACATTGCCAATGCCTCCAAAGCACACATTGCCACATGTCCTGCAAGTCTTACATGGCAGATGTAAAACCCTCAACTAAATGGGGATAATAGTCTTCTGTCCAGTTGAGTGGTCCTTTATTGCTCCTGCCCTGAAGCAGCATATATTTGTATTAAATATCTCAAAGTGTCCTCTGTAAAAGGACTATTGGAGCCTCCTCTCCTTATGGCTTGGTTGTAGTCCTCACGGCCAGGCAGAGGCCTGATGCAGTCATCAAGGTTTCCTCACTTCCCTCAAGGGAGAGAATCATTGGCCTTCTCCTTCAATCCAAATGGCCACGCACTACCCTGCAAATTAGCTCTTCAAACAAAACCCTCCTAGAACTTCCCTTTGCCTGAAACCTGTGGTTATCAGAGCCTAGCATCAGACAGAGATGAGCTTGTAGCCAGCACTGGGATGCTGTCTGTCTTTGCTATATTAGCAGTGTGCTCCAGTCTTTCTCTGAATCTGGGAGTCTCTCCTAACTCTTCTTAAATCATCACTATTTTCCATTTCTCTTTGCTCCCTCCTTAATTCTATTATGTCATTTTCCATGCCGTCTGCTTTACTTGGGTAAAAATACATGCACAGACACAAAATCAGAACAGTTTTCAAATCGGAAAATGTTATTTCTAGGGTGTTTTGTCATCATTAATTCTTTACTCAAAACCTACATAATACTTCTTACTCTCTTGCTTGCTTTACTGATTTATTATTTATAAATAATAAATGTTTATACTTATTTATAAATAAATATTTACTGATTTACTGGTTTACTGATCATTTATTATCCAGTACCTGCTATCTGCAGTCTCTGCAAAAGATGTTCAAAATACACATCATATAGCTCAGACCCTGCTCTCAAGACACTCACACTTAACTGCAGACAATAGTCAACAAATATTTGAAATCAAGCATGATGCAATATGTGATTGGGATATAAACCAAAGAACTGATTAGTCAGCATATGGTGAGTTCAAATTCCAGCTCTATTATGTACATGTGATGCAATTAGGGAAATTATTTATACTCCCTGTGCCTCAGTCAACTTACCTGTAAAATGGAGATGGTGTTAGTCCCTCCTCCATAGGGTTGTTGCTAGAATTAAGTGAATTAATATATTAAAAGAGTCTTCCAATTTTGCCTGGTCCAAAGTAAATGAAAAAAAAAAGTGTTGCTTTTACTAATTGGTGACAAGAAGTGGAGTACGTGATAAAGTGGAATGGAGTAGGTGCTACCCATGGATATCTTTTCTTAAGAAGGGAATATTTGAGCTGTGCTTTAAAAGAACAGAGGATTTTGTCAAGTGGATGAGGTGTGGAAGACATGCCAGTCAGAGGTGAGCATGTGCCAAAGGAGAAAATGTGCAAAGGCTCCTTTGAGCACTCTGCATAGAGGGATGTGCCTGGAGTGTAGGATAGATGGAAGGAAATTTTGAAAGGAAAGAAATATGGGAAAGAGGCTAGGGCCAGATCTTAGAGCATTCACAGATGTTCTGGAAAGATGCTTATGTCTCACTCTGTAGAAAACAGAGTTTGTAGAGTGTTAAGCAGATTTGCTTTGTCAAACCATGACTGGGGTCTCTGGTAACTGTTTTCCCCTTTAAAAATAATGGGATGGTAAAGAAGGTCACATATATATTTCCTTCTAAGATTTTTTTTTCCCTTGAGGTGTGTCCATTTTCTTGTTGAGGATTGACTCATGAAAGCCAGAAAATATCTGCCAATCACCCTGGGTTACATAAATGAACTGATTTTCTGGATATACTCATGTTTCAGATTGTTTTTCCTCTCCTTTCTCCAAAATTTCTGAGGGTTTCTCATCTAACTCTTTGCCTTGGTCATGTTTATTCTTCCACTTCCTCTCTGGCAAACATCCAAACCTCAGGGTAACCAGGAAGAGACTACAAGTTAGACGTTAGCCCTTCTGAAAAGTGACTCACAGATGAAAAGTATCTTTACTCTATTGGACTAACATCTGTTCCAGGATTTGGACTATTGAAAGTTACTAGAACTCTGTGGAAAACTGAGTGTGCGTAAGCCCTCTTCACCTTGCACAAAATGGAGGTGTACTTGTGCCTACAATGACAACTTTCTCCCACCCCAGTTCTCTGTTACTTGATCTTGTTCTTTTTTTAAAAATTTCCTGCACAGAGAGTGCAAATTTGTTGAACATGACTCATTATTCACAATGCATCTCTCTGCTGTAATGTACCAGTGCTTCCAGAACAACCACATCTTAGCGATATCAAATGCCATTATACAGTCAATAAAGTGTCAGAGAAACACCATGGAATGACCTCATTGTTCACCGGCAGATGGATCCCTGTTTTAGACAGCAGCCTCTGTCCTCAGGCCTAGGTTAGAGTGTCTCTGTGCCCTCATTCATGCTCACACGTGTTTGGCAGCAGAATTGTGGATGTCAAATTCTTAATAAGTTTTCTTCTCTTTTCCCACATGGCCTGAGTTCATATCTTTAAAGATTCATAGTTCTTTTTCTATTTTGAATTAGTCTCATTTAATTTCTGTGAAACTTATCTCCTCCCACCCAACTCTGCTAAAAAAAAATAGTTAACACAATAATTTCTTTATTTTGTTAGATGTTTAAGGGGAAAAAAAAAACCTTAGTTTCAGTAGATATTGCATTAATTATGATAGTGTGATCTTCTAAAAATAACCACATCTTATTTTTCTACTAAGGAAAATATAGGACTGAATACATAGATACTCAATAAAGGTTTGCTGAAAGAGGAAATTAATTATTTCCCTGACTTTCTGATTTAGAATGCAATCTACAGGTTAGTTTACTAAACAACCTGTCCAGCTCTGGATCTGTAATACTCTTATCAAAGTGTCATCTAGCCTAGCTTGCATACTCTTAGAGTCTTTGGCTTATTAACTCCCAAACACTAACCAAGATTTGGATAAATATGGTCATTATATAATTCTTGCTTATGTTAAAGTTCTTAATTTATCAATCTGGTTTTTAATTAACAATCCAGACCATGTCCCTACTTTAGATAAATGATTAGTCTAAAAAAATCCAAGAGTTCTGAAATCCAGTTTTCTATCAATGAAACAACCAAAGTGATCTACACTGTAGCAACACAGCATCAGTATTTCATTTAGTGCACACTTATTCTCATACTTTTATCATAACAGATAATAATTATTACCTATTATCTGTTAACAATTTGTAATTTATCTCTTTAATTTGTGACGTGTCTTTCTCTTATTCTCATATTTTTCTTCTGGATATTATATAAATGTACTATAATGTCTTAGCTTTCTTGAGAATAGCAGTTTTATGTTTATTACATGAGGAAAGTGATTCATATTTTGCAATGTCTAACATCTCTATGAGAGCACAATGGTACATTCATTTTTCTGGATATTTTTATTAATTTTTATTGGATCGGCAAGCAAAGAGAAGCAGCAGAGTGTAGGTGTTAAAATCTGGTTCCATCTCTCTAGGTTAGAAGCTGGTTCTACCTCTATCTGTGAGAACTCAAGTAATTCCTTTTAATTCTTCATGCCTGCATTTTCCAATTGATGAAATCCATAATCTAAATGACAGAGTGAGACGTTCTAAAAGAAAATGTTGCTTATTTGGGAATAGGTGTTGTAGTGGTAATACCGGTGTCATAGTAAACTATGTGTGTATTCAAGGAGGTAAAGCAAAACAAAGGGTTTCCAAGGAAAAATAGAGAGTATTACCTAATTGTTTGGACGTAATTATCCTTGGCCACAAGGAACAAAAACAAGGGTGATATCAGTACCAGGTTGGACTGGCAGTTGCTGAGGCGAAGATTTTTGGTGTAAGGTAGCAATGGTCTTTGTGCAAGGTTGTGGTTTTTGTAGTCTTTTGTGATTGCTTTGTTTCTAGGCATTCAGGCATCATAATCATTCATGGCCTTCCCTGGCTCTGTTTTTCGGGTTTCTGTTTTGTTTTGTTGTTAACATAAGTGAATTCATTTTGATTCTGACAACTTCCACAAAATGTTTATAATACTAAAACTCACTACCAGAGACATACTGTAAGTATGAAACAATGTAACTGCTATAAAGTGCGTTTTTTTTTTTTTTGAGACAGAGTCTTGCTGTGTTGCCTGGTGCCAAGCTGGAGTGCAGTGGCGTGACCTCAGTTCACTGCAGACTCTGCCTCCCGGGTTCAAGCAGTTATCCTGCCTCAGCCTCTCGAGTAGCTGGGACTACAGGCATGTGCCACCACACCTAGCTAACTTTTGTATTTTTAGTAGAGATGGGGTTTCACCATGTTGGCCAGGATGGTCTCTATCTCTTGATCTTGTGATCTGCCTGCCTCAGCCTCCCAAAGTGCTGGGATTACAGGCTTGAGCCACCATGCCCGGCCCATAAAGTGTGTTTTAGGTTTTGGGGTACATGTGAAGAACATGCAAGATTGTTGCACAGGTACATACATGGCAATGTGGTTTGCTGCCTTCCTCCCCATCATCTATATCTGACATTTCTCCCCATATTATCCCTCCCCAACTCCTCACCCCTCCCCTTGTCCCTCCCCTAGATACCCCCCGACCCAGTGTGTGATGCTCCCCTCCCTGCATCCATGTGTTCTCATTGTTCAACACCCGCCTATGAGTGAGAACATGCGGCGTTTGATTTTCTGTTCTTGTGTCAGTTTGCTGAGAGTGATGGTTTCCAGGTTCATCCATGTCCCTACAAAGGACACAAACTCATCGCTTTTTATGGCTGCACAGTATTCTAAGGTGTATATGTGTCACATTTTCCCTGTCCAGTGTATCATCGACTGGCATTTGGGTTGGTTCCAAGTCTTTGCTATTGTAAACAGTGCCACAATGAACATTCTTGTGCATGTGTTCTTATAATAGAACAATTTATAATCCTTTGGATATATACCCAGTAATGGGATTGCTGGGTCAAATGGAATTTCTATTTCTAGGTCCTTGAGGAATTGCCACACTGTCTTCCACAATGATTGAACTAGTTTACACTTCCACCAACAGTGTAAAGTGTTCCTATTTCTCCACATCCTCTCCAGCATCTGTTTCTCCAAATTTTTTAATGATCGCCATTCTAACTGGCGTGAGATGGTATCTCAATGTGGTTTTGATTTGCATTTCTCTAATGACCAGTGATGATGAGCAGTTTTTCATATGTTTGTTGGCCTCATATGTGTCTTCTTTGGTAAAGTGTCTGTTCATTTCCTTCACCCACTTTTGAATGGGCTTGTTTGTTTTTTTCTTGTAATCCCCACATTATCTTTAAGTGCTTTGGGAGCATAGATGTTGCATGTTTTACGTGGAGAGAGTGGTAAAGAATAAAAATGGTGCAACAGCAAGGGAGAGAGCAGGAAAAGTTATCACTGAATTAAAACATGCATTGATTGAAAAATGAATAGGTTGAAAATAAAACACTTTATTTTTCAGAAGCAAGCTTGTCTGTTGCTTTACCAGTATTTTAATACATTCAAAAAGAAAATATTTTCTTTGAAAACCTTCCTCTGATAGATTTGTAGATCCTGCTAATGTCAAAAAGAGGTTATGCCTTTTCTCTTCATACACTGGAGGCTTGATGAAACTACACTTATTTATCTATAATTTTACTTTATAATAATGTTTAAATGTCCAGAAAAAAAAAAGAGTGTCTTTTTTCTTAATGATGCTATAAAGGGTAAGGTGGAATGACTCAGTTGAATCATGGTTTTGATTTCTTTCGTTTGTAAACAGCTCAGTTTGCACAACAAAATGCTCAGTCAAAACATAAATCTATCTCTTCTTTAAAAATCACGATCTGTAAACACTGTAATTTTATGCACTCACTGTTACTAAACTTTCCCTTTACATTTCTGTTAACAGCTTTCATGTAGGATAAACTGTGACACCAAAAATGGACTATGGTGCTGTTCTACTTATTTTATTTTGTATAATCAGAAAATTAGGATTTTAAAGTAATTGCTACATTTCTATGGTGGCTTTTATAAAGTCAAGTATTACTGTTACATGTAGAATAGAATTCAATTCAATTACCAAATAGCTTATTTAAATATCTGATTATATTTTACATATAAATCCATATAAGTACTTTCTTCTGTTTGATGCTTTTTAAAGATATCTGGAATAACTGTTTGAAAGTTAATTTTTTTTTATTCAACATTATTTATATGCCACTATATATAAGACTACCATGCCATTTAAAATTTTTAGTTATTTTGAGGTTTTTAACATGACTTAAAATTTTTGTGACAACTCTTTTATTTTACACGTATTCATATCACTGTCAGCAATTTTAGTGTGTTGAATACTATTCCTCAACAGTATATGTTGAAGTCTTAATCTCTGGTTCCTGTGAATATGACCTTATTTGGAAAGATGGTCTTTGCACATGTATTTACATTAAGACAGAATAATAAAGTCCTAAATCCAATGGCTAGTGATTATATAACCAGAAGGAAATTTGGATATTCATTGAAACACAGGAAAGAAGCTCATCTGAAGGCACAAGCAGATACTGAAGTGATAGAGCTACCGCTCAAGCAATGACAAGGATTGCTGACAATGATCAGAAGGTAGCAACAGGCAAAGACAGATTCTTCTCTAGAGGCTTCAGAAGGAACATGACACTGTTGACTTTGATTTCGGGATTCTAGTCTCCTGAACTGTGAAAAAGCAAGTATTTTTGTGTGTTAAGCCACCATATTTGTCATTTGTTTTGGCAAGTCTAGGAAAATAATGGCAACTATCATTATGGGGCTGGAAAATAAACATAGAAAAATATTTTTTTGAAAAAATAACGTGTTACGTTAAAAAGGAATGAATTTTACTGTGATTAATAAAATACATAGGGAATTATAAAGACACTGTCCTTGAAAATATGTGTGTGTGTGTGTGTGTGTGTGTGTGTGTGTGTGTGTGTGTTTATATCTATGTATATTAGGAGAAGGACCTGGATATGGGAAATAGCTTACATACTCAGTTGTGACAACTTTGTTTTGACTTGCAATATGAAAGAAAGAAGCATCTATGGATGCACATAGAAAAATATCATTTTAACTTACTATTTAAATATATAGATATTTGTAGATTAGGTTTTAAAATTTCAAGTTCTGCTGGTCCAGGGAAGAATTTATGGCTGCTCCAGGGTAAGATTTCAATAAATATATTTCCAGTTACATAAATATATATGTATATATATATGTGCATATATATACACACAAACATACATATGTAAAGAATAGTTATTAAATATATATAATATATATAGCAGTTATTAAATAGGTAAATTGTGAAGAGTATTCAAATAAAATATTACAAGAATAGTAATTGTAGAAAATCTCTGTTTTTCAAATTGGAATAAACAAAGGGAAAATGCAAAACCACCTGTTCCATATAGGTATAAATAAAGCCAAATTTATTAAACTATCTTCACTCTAACAAAGGCATATTATCTCTTCCTCCATTATAATCCAGCAGCATTACTGCACTTATTAGAATGAGAATTATCTTTGCCAATTGTCATTTTTACATATGCTTACTCAACTATATTATATCTGCTGCTGGAATTCAAAGTTTTAAATTCAGTTTATGTATTCATCAACATCAAATTCATAAAAATGTATCATATAGATTGCGATCAATATATAGTGTTGATTGAGTAAGCAATAACTTTTATAAGCACCCTCTAGAATCAATATATCTTACAAATACTGCTTACAGCCAATGCCATGTGTTTTAGAACATAACAGAATGATAGTGATTAATAGTTTGCAATAGACGTCATCAGAATTATTTTAACAATAAATTATTTCTAAGTCAGTCAGAAAAAAACATGTGAATGTCTGTATCGTAAAGTTCACAGGATTTCCTACTTTGTCAAAGATTAGAATTGGGTCATGTATGAAAGGTTATACTTTTTTTACTCCATATTTTTGTGTATCAATAAATTTATTAGGAAAATTACTTCAAGTAAGTTTTGTGACATGCTGAATGTTAAAAAATATACCCTGCAATTTGAATAACTATTCCTTATATAACTGTTATTTGCTATTTGCTGACTCATTAACTGGCTGACTTTATCTAATCTCATGTATTTTATTTTTCAAGGAATCAATATGAGTATTTTCATCTTTTAACTTTGGAAAGTCTGCGTTTAACATAAATGTCAACCAGCAACATGTCTATGTGTTTTTCTAAAACTGTAATGACAAAAACACTGTAGATTTTAAAGTATAAAAATTTTTTAAAATACTGATTTCACATTTCATGGCTTTTAAACTAGTTCCTGGAAGTCATAAGAAATAACATATTTCCAAATCCTCATTCTATTGATGTCAAATATAAATTATAAGTATATATAATATTAAAAATTGAATAAACACAGAATCTCAGTATCATTTCAATTGACCCTCTTATTTCCTTTTGCTTATGTGAATTTTAACATGAACGGGAGTTTTGCAAAATTAAAAGATGTTCTAGTAAATAAAATTTCTTAAGAGTCTTTGTAAAATGTTGGTTTTTTTTTTTTTTTTTTTTTTTGGTGTATTTTTAACCAGCAGATTCCCTCTTTTCAATAATGTTGTGGATGTCATGTGACTAATCAAAACTCTCAATTACAAATAAAATTCAGTTCTTGTGCATTTCAATTTGAGAAGCTATGAGTGAAAATGAGAGAGACAAATGCTGGTAGGGGTTCATCCTAATACCAATAATACATACATAAAAAATTTATTGTTAAAATTAAATAGGAATCCTTCATGTCTGCACATGTACCCCAGAGCCTAAAGTGCAATAAAACATATATATATATGTGTGTGTGTGTGTGTGTGTGTATATATATATATATATATATATAAAAGTGACAAAACAATAGAAAAGAAAAACAAATTAGTTGTTGCTGAAAGGTAGAGTTGGGGCCTGTGAGAAGATGGTGAATGGGACTATAAAGGAATAGCACAAGGTGGATATCTGTGATGATGGAATACATCTGTGGCTTGATTGTGGTGATGTTCACACCACCCTACAAATGTGATTGCATGATGCAGAGCTACACTCATACATGGTACCAGTGTTCGGTGACAGTCATTGTTGATTTTATTATTTGTGTATACTTGATATGCCATTTATACATTATTTTGTTTGCCTTCCAAACAACATGGTTGAATAAACATTGTTAATACAACTTATAGAAATATAATTTAGGTTACCACTTTTACAATTCTATTGTTGCCACTGCTATTGGACCAAAGGCCTAGTAAAAAAAATAATAATAAGGTGAATAAGTATACAGTTACGATATGTGAAGAACCTCCTTATCTGGCAGGAGGTGGGCTGTTGATTGCTCACATGGTCTTCTACAACTCTACTGCAACTGTAAGGCAGCAACTCCTTCATTAATTGAGCATTCTTTACTGTCTGAATGGATTCTGTTCAAGTGTGGGCAGGTTTATATAAGAATGGCAGCAACCAAAATGCCTATTAATGATAGACTGGATAAAGAAATGTGGCACATATATACCACGGAATACTATGCAGCTATAAAAAAGGATGAGTTCATGTCCTTTGAAGGGACATGGATGAAGCGACGAATCATCATTCTCAGCAAAGTGACACAAGAACAGAATACCAAACACTGCATGTTCTCACTTATAAGTGGATGTTGAACAATGAGAACGCATGGACACAAGGAAGGGAACATCACACACTGAGGCCTGTCGGGGGTGGGGGACTAGGGGAGGGATAGCAGGGGGTGTGGGGATTGGGGAGGGATAGCATTAACAGAAATACCTAATTGTAGATGATGGGGGGATGGATGCAGCAAAGCACCATGGCATGTGTATACCTATGTAACAAACCTGCATGTTCTGCACATGTACCCCAGAACCTAAATTATAAAAAAAAAAAGACAACAGAAAGCCAGATTAAAAAAAAAAAGAATAACTTCTATTTCAAACAGATGTGAAGTAAATGCTGTGTTTACACTGCATGTTATACAGTTCAAGAAATTATTTTATTCTTCATAATGTAGAAATTTCATGGAAAAAAACCAAGACAATTTCTTCCAGTCCAGCAATTTGTACATTAATTCATCATATTTTAATACTTTGACATTATTAAATGCATTTGTTATAAATATTTTTGTAATAAGATATTCATTTTAATAATGAAACGCGACACTAGGTTTTCTTCATTAGGATGTACATTTTTGATCAAAATTGCTGCTGTTGTAGGTGATCATTTTTATATGCATGTAACTATTAGTGTTGATAGAAAAATTCATGTCAAATAGTTTTTCAAGGCAAGATGCACAAACATATTGAAATAGATTTTGCATATATGAGAGTTAAATTTCTACTTGAAGAAATTTAACATCTTTAGCAGCTGCTACTTCTTTTAGTTGATGAAAATGTGAGAATAATATTTGACTTGTTGCAAGTTACATGACCAAAAATAATAAGATTGAATTAGGCATGAAAATGAGTCACTAATACCCAAATTAGTAGATTGTTAAAAGAGATGTGAATATGCATGTTGAAATGCTAAATGTATTTTCAAGAATTCACATACTTAAAATATCCTGAAATGTGTCAATGTGACATAAAGGATTTTAAAAATCCATCTTATAAAATATTTGATAATATAGACAATTTTATTTCAACAAAGATATCATTGTAATTTCAATGATATTACAATATCAGTGGGAATTTATGGAGTAGTTTAATATTAAATAAGTTTTTGTTGTTTTGAGACAGGGTCTTTCTCTGTCACCCAGGCTGGATTGCAGTAGCACAATCATGGCTCAGTGTATCCTTGAACACCTGGGCTTAAACTATCTTCCCATCTTCGCCTCTCAAATTGGCAGAACTACAGGTGAAAGCCACCATGTCTGGACTAATATTTTAAATCCATTTTTTTAAATGTCAAGAATATTCAAAACTGCATATGAAATTTTATTTCTAATGGCCGTGTATTTGGTTTAAAATTGTAACATTTTTTAATTACAAGTAAAATATTTCATAATTTTCAATTATCTTTTAAAACTGAGTATTAGAACTATAGAGGCTATACAGAATTTGTGATATTAGCCTTAAAATGTGTGTTTCATCTGAATATGTAAGCAAATAAATAAAAATTTTGAGCAATTAACAAGAAAAATATATTGCCAAATTTCAAATATTTCTAGCTTTATTTTCAATTCATAATTATTATATACTTCAAATACTTTAGGTAATCTATATACTATTTAATTGCCTGTTACCTTGAATAATAAATGAATGAGTTTAACTAAAAAAAAATCTAAGTATCTAAGTACATTAGCCTTGTTTAAAATTTCTTTTGGAGTCATTTTTTCTTAGTACTTTTCCTTTTCCAAATTCATACATGTAGGGTACATCTTACTTTCTGTTTTCTTTGTCCCTGGTTGCTCATCACTACTAAGACAAGCACAAAATTATCCTGACTGATTCCATTATTAGTTACAGATTTCTAACCTCAGGCATGCCTTCAGATTGTTCTCAATGTCTAATGCCATGTGACAAATTGCCACAGAGCATAGTATCTTAAATGATTGACTATTCACAGCTGGACAGTTCTGTCTTGGAGTTTCTCAAAGACTTGCAGACTAATGGCACCTGGAGCTAAAGTCCCCTGAAGGCAGAATTGAGCCTGATGTGCAAAATGTCTTCTTCATTCACTTGTCTGGTGCATGGGCTGGAATGGTTGTAACAGATGCAGCTGACAAGAAACTAATTTCTTTATCTCTCTTTTTCTCCCCTTCACCCTACTCCCGCCAACTCCACACAGCATCCACAGCTGCTCCTATACATTCTGAATGTTTTTGTTTTGCTGACATTTTTTGATGTTGATAAATAAGTACTATTTATTTGTCACTCTCCTCTGGCTTATGATTGGAAGACATCATCTGTTCTAAACATATGCCTTTTACACATTAAAAATGCATATGCTTTTTATACACATCTATATTAAAATGAAATTGTAATATATCATTCAATGTCACATATATTCATTTATCCTTCCATCTTTTTCTTTTATCCTTTCTTTTATTTCCTACCTTCCTTCCTTTCGTTGTTATATGTTTATTATTTTTTTCCACTTGAAATATTTTTGTGTATGTATAAATTTAGCCTTAAAAATATTTTTTCAATATAACATAAATATTCAGTACTTCAAAATAGCCTACTATCTATAAATTCTTCTTTATATGTCAAATTATCAGATAACTTATATCTCACCACCTTAAACACAGCAACATGATTTAATTGTCTTACTTTCCTGCCTTTATTTTTATCCCTATGTCTTTTGTACTTTCCTTCCTTTCTTCTTTCTTTCTGTCTTCCTTTTGAAACATTACCAAATTGAGCTGAGCAAGATGTCCAGGAATGGGAAAATAACAGTAAAAAATAATACTTATAGATTATTTAAATATTGGCTAGACTAAAATAAACACTTCTAACAGGATGATACATTTATCAATAGACAACACATATGAGTATAGAAAGACTTTAGAAGACAGTAATTGTATATACAAAAATGACCCATGTCTTAATATTGAATCTCACTACCTTAATTTAAATAAATACTATATTTACATAAATATGTGTGTGCATACATATAACACAGTGTGTATATATTAGTATATATATGTATATGTTACAGAGCATATATATACACACATATTATCATCTTGCACATGAAATATATATCTATAGGGATCGATACCTAGATAGACAGATAGATAGATAAGATATTCCATACTCTGTAATCATAGGGAAACTAATGTTTATTTACATAAATATAGAAAAGCTATGTTCAAATAAAATTAGAAGTAACATAAGTCTTCATAAAGTAACACCTTAGGCTGGCAGGAAATGCCTTATATTTGATACTATAGTTAAGAATAAGACTCTTAAACATTTTCTTCATATTGTTTTTGAACACGAACAAAGTCCTATTCATTTAAAAAAGACTTTATAATTCTGCATAGTTTGTGGGATAAATATAATATACTTAAAAACATACTGAAAGTAGAATATGATTCATCCAACAAAGAATTGCCCTTATTTTTTAACTCTATTTACCTTCATGTAAATTTATAAGTAAATAACATGCTTTACTCTTCTCAGCCCTTCAATTAAATGGTTATATTGCATTTGGTTTTAGTCTTGCTATTAAGATATCAGCTAACAATATAATTTTTGTTATTTTTGTTTTGCTTTAATTTTGTTGTCTTTTGTGTTTGAAATACCTTTATAATATGCCTAGGGGTGTGTGTGTGTGTGTGTGTGTGTGTGTGTGTGTAATCATTTGTGGAACTTGATATTGAGAATGATATGTATACACGCTACATAATATATTTATTTTCCTCATCCCCTCTACTCATTCCCTTTGCAAAAATTTTAAGATGAATTTTGTGTTGTTGAAATGTATTCTTTGTATTTCTAAACTTTAAATATCAGGGTTTGCTGTAGCTTTTATAATTTTTAGTAAACTTCAGTTTACTAAATATCTGCAATTATATCTAATACAGTTTGTTTATGTCCAATGAGATTTGAGTTTCAATTATTATATATTTATATCTAAAAGTTATATTGGTCTCTGCTTGGTCTCTTTGGACATTATTTCCTTCTTACTCTTTATTATTAATAAAATTTTAACATTAATTCAGGGATTTTCTATACCATGATAATTGAACTAAATTTGCTGTAAGCCTGCCTCTTTGAGTTTCTATGTAGAGAACTGCAACCTAACTGAGTAGGTAAGCAAACTGAACACAATTTAAGAGCATATTCTAAAACAAGTAGTCCAGTCTGAGGTAATCTTACCAGCCAAGATTTAGACAATTACAGAATGCCAACTGAGAAGACCATATCCATGTAAAGTGAATGACTCATCTCACCACATCTAAACAAGGAAAATGTCAAGCTATTACCAATCAAGCTGTTTCTTTACATCTGTAAATATAGACACCCCTTTTCTGTCTTTTTCTATCTATATGTACAGTCTTCCTTTGTTGCTAGTTGAAATTCCCTGAACCTCTCTTGGATTTAAGTGCTGCTCAATTCATAAATTGTTCTTTTCTCATATAAACTCTACTAAATTTGTCTAAAGTTTTTTTTTTTTTTTTTATTTAACAATTTGGCATCAGAAGTGGAATGAAGTAGACCTTCACTGATAGGAGCACAGAGTGAAAAAGCAAAGTTACCTAGCCAGGCCTATTGCGCCCACTGATCTCTTGTAGCAATTGGGTTCTTGGGCAATTCTATCTTAAATTAGAACTCCATGAATTTGTGTTTTCAGCTCTCTGACTTCTGTTGAACAATTATTACTTCACTAGATCCAGGATTAGATTGTATCTGATAACTTACTGGTTTGGATCAGTTAGAAGCCTCAAATAGATACGTTATAAAAATGATTTCCTGCAATTATCAGCCATCAGGATTTCAGGACTACAACTCCAGGATACCTGCTAACATTCTGTACAAATACTGTGGGCCCAGATCCTATGAATTTTTTAAAAAATAGGTTAACCTTACTAAGAACAACTTGGAATTACACTGGCCACAGTAGGGAAGTTTTAACTTAGATAAATTTTTAACTGGTGAAGTCCACTAGAAAAGAAAGGATCTAAAATGCCACAAAAGCAATGGAATGCATTCTTTAATTGCTAGGTAGAGTCATCTAAAAGACTATGTGAATCAAAAGATACTCTACAGAAGGCAAATAAAAAAATCTTAGACTCCTTTTCCACAAATACTAGTCAAAATCTTTACCCTTACTGACAGGACATCTTGTTCACTTGGGCATAAAACAATTCCAGTTATTGTTTAATAAATTAGTGATCGTTTTTATTTTTGTAGCTGGAACAGGCTAAATTTTTAAAATAAAAGCTGAAAGATTACTTTTTGTTTACATGTTTACACATGTTCATAAGTATAGTATATGTGTAATAATCTTTTTATCTAATTGTTTAAAAAAAGGTTTATTTTACTGATTTTTTTAAAAAGTGAGTGCTTATATAGATTATTCTCTCAATAAAAAATGAGAATAAATCCAAATGCTTTCCTAGCTTTTATGACTTGGGTAATCTTTATAGAATATGCAATTCTTAATAAGAATATTCTTGGTATAATTAAAACAGGCATGTATTTAGAGTTTTCAATATTAAATGTAATACAGACCACACCTTTTATTTTTATTAAATATTTTTAAGGATCATCAAATTACTAGTTTAACCTAAGAGCAAAGATTTAAGTGAAAGTGCATTGTTCATTATATTATGTATATCAAGTACAGTTTTCAAACAAGAAAAAACAAGTACTGTATTTAACTCCTTAGATTCTTGCTTTTGTAATGACATCTAACGTGTGAATACAGTACAAGTAGTAACCAGGAAAATAACTTGATGGCAGCTAGCTGGTTTGGTAATATAATATCACTACTTAAAAATAGCTTTCCAATCTCATGTTTAACTTACATTCTTGGAGTTTTGCTAAGTTAAATGATAAATATTCATGAATATTTGTATTATTTCCAATAAGATAAATTGTTAAATATTTAATTGTTGAACATAAGTTTAATTTTATGTGCTTTTAGCATCTAGTTTTTAATATGATGTAGGGAATCTAAATATGTTTGAGTCTGTTAACAAATTTTAAAAAATACCTTCAGAAAGCATCTATTTTTATGAATTATAAAATGTTATTCTACAGTATTGTATATTATAGTAACTAAGAATAAGGCTAATTCATAGTTACTAAAGATCCAACTGATAATTAATAGGCCAGTCTTAATTCTCTTATGTAGCCTTCCATTATGCATCAAATGCTCTCACTACATTTGAATAGTGAAAACAGAAAGAGAACACAATCATTCAATTAATGTCGTGAATTGTGAATTCCATACTGAAACCAAGCCAGTTCATTGTGATGGTGGCAAAGAATAGTGTCAATGTCCAAAGTTTTGGTCAACCTCTCAAAATTGAGAGGCTGAACAAAAAGGGAGAATTGTTAAACTAAACTAAATTTGGCCTAAAGCTTCTCCATTACTTGGAGTTTCTATGTAGAGAACTGCAACCTAGCCTAGTAGGTAAGTCACCAGAAACATAACTTAGAATATGTTTATAACAAACAGGTGAGTCTTGTCAAATCATGACATTGAGTATAGCCAATCATAGATTGGCTAACTAAGAAAATCATATCCATATAAGGCACATGCCTTATCACACCACTTCCAAAATAGGGCAAATGACTAGCCAGCAGTCAAGCTACTTTTGTATGTCACTTCCTTTTTCTGTCTATAAATACTGCCTGCCCATATTTCTGGGTGGTATTCTGTGAACCTCTGCTGATTTTGAGGATTGATACCATTGTTTAAGTTGTATCTTCACTTTTCTCTCTCTCTCTTTTTTTTTTTTTTTTTTTTTGAGATGAAGCTTCGTTCTTGTTACCCAGGCTGGGGTGCAATGGCAGGATCTCGGCTCACCTCAACCTCTGCCTCCTGGGTTCAAGCAATTCTCCTGCCTTAGCCTCCCGAGTAGCTGGGACTACAGGCGCGTGCCACCATGCCCAGCTAATTTTTTGTATTTTTAGTAGAGACGGAGTTTCACCATGTTGACCAGGATGGTCTCGATCTCTTGACCTCGTGATCCACCCACCTTGGCTTCCCAAAGTGCTGGGATTATCGGCGTGAGCCACCGCCCCCGGCCCACTTTTCTCTCTTAATGTGCTTTTTACAGTGCTGTTTTCTCTATGACTGTTAGGTTGGCTGAGCGCAGTGGCTCATGCCTGTAACCTCAGCACTTTGAGAGGCCAGTTGGGTGGATTACCTGATGTCAGGAGTTCAAGACCAGCCTGTCTTTACTAAAACACAAAAATCAACTGGCCATGGTGGCTGGGATCATACCTGTAATCCCAGCTACTCAGGAGGCCAAGGCAGGCAGATAACCTGAGGTCAGGAGTTCAAAATCAGCCTGGCTAACCTGGTAAAGCCCTGTCTACTAAAACACAAAAACTAACCAGTCATGGTGGCTGAGATTATACCTGTAATCCCAGCTAATTGAGAGGGTGAGGCAGGAGAATTGCTTGAACCCAGGAAGCAGAGATGGCAGTGAGCCAGGATTGCACCACTGCACTCCAAGCTGGGTGACAAAGTGAGACTCAGTCTCAAAAAAAAAAAAAAATTGTGTGTACTAAGTTTTAAAATGATTGTGTTGGGAAGTACACGGTTGTAGTATGTTGATAAAATTGATCACACATGCTTAATGGAGGCCTCCAAAGAATATGTTTAACTGTAACTTCTTAGGTAACCAGATACATCAACAAATAATTCTGTCACCCAAGTACTGAGCATAGTCCTCAAAAGTAGTTTGTCAAAACTTGCTTACTTCTTTCCCTTTTCTAGGAGTCCCAGTATCTATGGTTGTCATCTTCATGTCCATGAGTACCCAATGTTTCGCTGTCACTTGTGAGAACATGCAGGATTTGATTTTCTGTTCCTACATCAATTCTCTTAGGATAATAGCTTCCAAGTCACTTAGGAAAATGGTCTCCAGCTGCATTCATGCGACTGCAAAGGACATAATTTTATTCTTTTTTATGGCTGTGTGGTATTCTATGGTATATATGTACCACTTTCTTTATCCCATCCACAACTGATGGGCATGTAAGTTGATTTCATGTCTTTTCTATTGTGAATAGTGCTGCCATGAACATCTGAGTGCATATGTCTTTTTGGTAGAATATTTGTTTTCTTTTGGAGATACACTGAGTGGAGAAATCTAAGAATTTAGATTCTACTTTTCAAAATGGCTGAACTAATTTAAATTTCCATCAACAGTGTATAAGCATTCACTTTTCTCCTCTGACTCTCCTATATCTGTTGTTTTTCTCTTCTTCATATCAATAGGTCAGTTAACATTTATTTAATCAATACTTTATTTGTAGAATAGCTTCAAGTTTGCAGAAAAATTGAGCATTTAGTACAGGGAGCTCCCATGTAACCCCCAACCCCATTTTCCTCTATTTTTAACATTCTGCATTAGTGTGGCAAGTTTGTTACAGTTTTTTAATCTGTTTTAATATATTCAAATATATTCACTAAAGTCTATATTCACTAATGTTTACAATAAGGTTCACTATTTTTGCTATATAAGTTCTACTGGTTTTGGCAAATGCAGAATGTCAATGCATCCTTAGAATGTAAAATACAATGGTTTACTACCCTAAAAATCCCTTGTGCTCCACCTGTTTGTCCATCCCTTTCTTCAAAATCTGGACAATCAATTATCTTTATCTATACCATCTCTATCATTTTCCTTTTCCAGAATGTCATACAGTTGGAATAAGGCAGCATGCATCTTTTACAAATTGGCTTATTTTGCTTAAGTCTATGCATTTAGGGTTAGTTCATGTTTTTCATGGTTCAATAGCTCTTTTCAAATCACTAAATAAAATCTCTTTGTATGAATATAAAGAGTTTGCCCATTTAACTATTACAAAACATACTGGCTGCCATTTTTTTTTTCTTTTTCAATTAGAAATACAGCTGCTATCAATACTGATGTGCAGGTTTTTGTGTAAATGTAAATTTTTAACTTGATGGAAGTATATACCTATAAGTGTGATTGGTGGATCTTATGGTAAGACTATGTTTAACTTCCTAAGAAATACCAAACTCTCCCTAAAAGCGCTTTATGCCATTCTGTATTTCTACCAGCAAGCGATGAGGGTTCTTGTTATTCTACATCATTTCCATCATTTGAAATCATTGCCAATTTTATTTTCACTGGAAACAGGCCTTCACTTTTGAAATTGAAAATAAAAAGAAAGCCCCACAAGCAATAAAACTAGAATAATATTTAAAGTTTAAAATTAGGCTAAGTTTATTAGGAAATTGTTCTCTTCTAGAATGTTTTACTCAAGTGATTTTTAACAATACAAAATATAGCATATATATGTTCAAATGACAGTTTATGCTTAAAAAACTGGGCCATATCTAAAATGTTCCTTTGTAAAGTTATTAAAATTAGTAATTAACACAACCTAATAAAGATCGTTTTTAATTTTCAGGGATTTAATCATACAAAATTTTTATTTACAATAAATTAGCGTAACTTTTCTATGGCTCTTAAAATCATCCACATTTAGCTGTATTATGTGTCTTAACTTAAAGGGAGAAACATGAATATTAACATCACTCTTTCTAAAAATTCTATTCCAAAGAATTAAAGAAAAAAATTTGTTTTAAATGGAAGCATATTTATAGAAAACTCTACCTTATCCAATGAGCTTGCAAGCTTCATAAGTGAAACAGAATAAAATGAAATTCTATTATGTGTCTTATTTTAATAATTTAATTTAATTTAAAACAACTAATTAAATAGAATAAAGTTCATGTTTCCAAATTCAGTCAACTTATTTGAGTATCTGCTATTTGGGAAGAATTGGACCATCATTTGATACTAGTCAAATAATCTGATATCTGTGAATATGCCCAATATAACACATATTATAGTAGGGATTGGAATTTCTAAATGAGATGGAAGTAAAAAGAAAATAAGCTAAGTAATCTCTTTACACATGATGAAATTTTATGTTTCAGAGATTCAGAGGTGTTCATTATTTTTATAATTTAGTGTCTTATGGCATATATAAACTGTGGTGTTTGATTTCCTAGCTTTTTTTTTTCTTGAAAACATTTTTTTATTGCACTTTAGGTTTTGGGGTACATGTGAAGAACATGCAAGATTGTTGCTTAGGTACACACGTGGCAGTGTGATTTGCTGCCTTCCTCCCCATCACCTATATCTGGTATTTCTCCCCATGCTATCTCTCCCCAACTCCCCACTCCCCACTGTCCCTCCCCTGTTTCCCCCCAACTTTTTTATGTACTAATTATTTGCTTTAAAATTCAATTGAAAGTGCAAACTAATAATAAATTTATCCTATGTAAAATAATACATAGTTATTTTATAATAAAAGATAATTTAAAAATCATAGTGTGATTAAAAACTGAGATAGAAATAGGAAATTCCAGCAGTCAGTGCTAAAAGGAGATTTGTTCATTTAACAGTGGAGAGAGGTCATTCTTGGAGAGCAAACATACAAGCACAGTAGGAGACACCTACAAAGGCATAATATCTTCAAATCAGATTGATGTAAGCTACTCTTGGTTACCCGCAGGCACCTCAATTATCTAGAATTACTATCCCAATTAAGCACCTGTCTTTACAGTTGAGTGTTATTAGCCTCGATTTGGTAAGATGAGAAAGTCCCAATTAAGAGGGCTCCCTAATTAAGCATGCTTTGATTAAGTGGAACAGCCTGATTACTCAAAAACATTATTTTCTGTCCTACTTCCATAACATCATGATCCATTGCTTAACATAGTTTATCTGTGTAAGTAGTTCTGGAATTTTTTAGTCCTAAATCCTTAATAATAGTTAAAAGGAAAAAAATCAGAAGTGTTGGCAGAAATGATGCAAGTATGGCAAAATCTTTTTCTCTCACCGCTAAGTTAACAGAAATGCTAAAATTACACACAACACACACACACACACACACACACACACAATCACATATAAAATTCCATTTCCTGAAATTTTTCTTGGTTTTATTTTGAATATTCCATAGAACATTTGAAATTTCAATTGCATTTAAAGATCTTGATAATTATGTGCAGCCAATATCTTTTGTGTGACTTCTGGCTATGTGTGTGTGTGTGGGAATAGGAAATGGTGCTATTGGAAATGGCATGATATTATCCAGAAAACAGATGCATGTGCTAATATTTTATAACATTATCATTATACGTATATCACGTTAAATGTGGCATTATGTCAATGTAATATTTTCATGAATACTTTTGAAAAAGAAGACTTTTTCATTGAATCACTATTTCTATTTTAGTTTATATTATTCTGTGGCATTTATCATTCTATTTTGTAATTTAATTTGTAAATTAATTATATGATGCCAAAGTAGATGGCAGACAGGTAAAAAATGAAATTTAGCAGCTGGTAGTGCATGACAATTTTTCTATTAAAACTAATATAATTTATGAGTGATGGGACAATTAAATGGCTATGTTAAAATTTATATGAATAATCAATTCATTGGGTGCAGGTCATGCGGTATAGATTTTAATGATTTGAAGTGACAGTGTTAATGGAGTCATTCTACTAACAAGCCCATCTTGATCTATTCATTCTAGAAATAGTCGACTAACCTCTATTAATCAAGCTTCATGCTAGATAAAGCCTTATGTATTGGAAATCACAGCCCTCAATAATTGAAAACCTAAATGAATATTGAATGATAGTGAGCTAAAGTTGAAGAAAATAGGAAAAGGGAAGGAGATATGAGCATGGCTATAATGTATCTTTAGAAGATAAGAGTATTTTCTCAAAGCATCTTTTACATTACTTAGCTAAGTCTTAAGCTCAATCACTTTCTGAACTAGGAGGAAATAAAGATAGGTTTTATATATGCATGCATTTATATTGTTGTGGTTTGTGTGTGTGTGTTGTCACTTAACCACAAACCTGTGCGTCAGTTTAGTTGGTGTGTTTAACATTAACTTTATATTTTCAATTACTCTCAGATCTATTTAAATATTCTGATTCATAAATCTTTCATGGTATATATATATATACATATATATATATATAGTGTGTGTGTGTGTGTATGTGTAGATACAAGGCAGAATACATATATACTTGAAGTGTGGCAATATATAAGTTGATAGTAAAAAATATAATATTGATTTTACAACATAATTATTTTACTAAACATAGCCTTTAAAGGCTTTTATTTTTTTTTTGCCAAATATACAAGGTTGGTAAACTAAGAATAATAATATTGTCAATTGTAATTGCCATATATACTTTGATTCTCCAAAAAATACTTTCCTATCTGAGATCGTGCTTTTCATTATTTTTTCTTTTATTCATTATGAATAATATATTTACTAGCTTCATTCCTATAAGAATTCTCTTAGAGGGACAGTACTAATAGGAGATATATATATATATATATATATATATATATATACACATATATATATATATCTCATTTTATATTGAGAAATTTTATATAGGACATATATATATCTTTTTTATTGAGAAGGGACTTGATATAAAATATATAAAAAATGGATGCAAATCACTAAGAAAAATAATTATTCCAATAAAAAAATGAGCAAAACAGTGAAAAAGGAAGTAAACAAATAGAAATAGCCAAGAAATGCATGGTCATAGGAAAAGGCATTAGTCATAGGGTATTTAATCACAGTGAATTTAGTGTGTTTAGTCATTGTGTATTAGTGCATGTACTTGTGTACTTATCAAAATATATGAAGTCACAGGGAAAATGCAAAGTCGAATCAAATCTGAATTTTACTACATATTCACCAGATCCAAAATGAAAAAAGGACAAACTATATCAAGTGTTGATACTCATCTATCCAAGACCCCCAGGCCAACTTCATCCTGAGTGAAGTTTGGTTTATGGGCTCATTATAATCAATAAAACAACATATTATTGTGAATTCTAGGGCATCTCAGTAAAAGCTGGGTTTTAGATGGATTCAAAGAAGAGAGGTTTTGCTCTGAAACGATTGTTTTCAGAAATCCTTGTCCAGACAGGGTGCTGTTAGGTAGTGGGGTTAATTTAATGGTTTAGTAGCTTTTTAAATATTATGTAAGAGACAAGAAATGGCATAAGGCTAAACACAACTGACAAAGAAGCAACAGTCACTCAGGTTAGCTGGGAAGGGAGCTAACCTTCAAGATATTTATGGTGTACCCAGTGACCTTGTTTTTGTCTCTGATCAGAAAAACAGTGACTTATCTTATGTCGGTGTTGTAACTAACTATTTATGTTTAACAGATGAACATTACTTAACTATGAGTGCCAGGCCAGGTCCTACCACAGTGGACCATGAAAAGTATTAGTTCATTTTCACACTGCTATAAAGACATACCCAAGACTGGGCAATTTATAAAGAAAAGAGTTTTAAATGACTCACAGTTCCACATGGCTAAGAAGGCATCAGGAAATTTAACAGTCAGGCAAGAGACAGCATGCAAGAGCAGGGAAAACTGCCTTACAAAACTAACAGTTCTCTTGAGAATTCACTCACTATCACAAGAAAAGAATGGGGAAAACCACCCCCATGATCCAATCACCTCACTCCCTGGACACTTGGGGATTTGGAGGATTACAATTCAAGATGAGATTTGGATGGACACACACACCCACAAACCATATCACACAGTAAGCTATTAGCACCTAGCCAGTTCCCATTTATGTTTTTCTTGCAGCAATGCCAGTTGGTTATCATTTGTGAGTCTATAGTGGTATTAACTTTTATATAAATAAAATGGTTAGATCTATGTATTTATCTGAGATTCAGTTGAATTAGGGTTGCCAGATTTAGAAAAACTTTTTAAAAATTATGTAGTAAATGAATTTAAGATGAAATTTTTAGTGTCAGTATGACATATATGATATTGGAAACATACTAATGCTAAAAAAATTTGTTATCTATTGGAAATTCAAAGGTAACTTGGCCATCCTGTATTTCATTTGGCAACTTGAAATTTTTACATTGTCCTTTGTGTATATTAATTTATCAAAATTATTATGGAAGAAAATGCTGCTGAAATAAAACTTACATAAACATTATGAAAACATACCTAACAGGATATTTGGGAATCTACATACCTTTTATTTGCAAATAAATACAGAAAATTATCTAATTTTACTATAAAATTTAAATAGCACAGTTCTTAATTTAGTATACCTGGTTTAAATCTTCAATATAATGCCAGTATAACTGTTGTACATTTACTTTGCCTTGTTGGTTTTATTGATAAAATGGTGACAATAGTAGTTTATCCTGTGTAGAATTGTTAAGGATTAAATGAATAAGGTATACAAATTCGTTATGTAATGCGTGACCCAGAACATGATCTCAATTAGTGTTGACTTTCATATTAGAAATTTTAAAACATTTATTCTGTTATTCAGAATTCTAGACTTGTAATTTTTTTCTGTCAGTGTTGAATAATCTCTACTAGTTCATAAGAACTCATTTCTATTTTTATCTGGTAAAGAGGGGTGAAGGGAGGTTTAACCTTTCTGTTCAAGTTAAGACACTGTCTTCTGATTTCAAACATAGTCTCTTTTATGTGGTTTAGCAGTTACTTCAAAACCTCAGTCTATTCAAAGTTAATCTCCTTTACAAGGCAATTATCTCTTTCATCCCTTTTTTTTCTTCCCAGGAGAATGTATAAGAAGAGAAAAACAATGTAACACTATTTGCTTAGTTTTGCTAATTCCACCAGGAAGAGACTTGATTCAAATTAGTCTTTGGGTGTTGTTCTTGTGGAGTGCTATCATCAGTTGGTTTGACCACTGCCATATCCTTCTGGTGTATGCTAACATTTACTGCTATTTTCATGCTCCCAGAAAAAAATAACCTACAAGCATTCTCTTCCAGCTTTGTCTGCTCCCTAGCCCTGTTAACATCCACTATGTATCACCGCTTCTTCAGCCTCTGCTCAACAAGAGCAAAGTAAAGTTATGAAAGTAATAGTTTAGGGCTTACTTCTGCCTCAATCCACCTTCACACCTTTTTAATCTTCTACAGTGACAATCTAATAAAGATGTATCATAATCTGAGAAATATTCTATCCCCAGAATTTTCAGATTGGAAAGAGATCATTGGTTCTTTGGAAGGAGATCATTGGTTCTTTCTGACTTGAATCCTCAAACATGTACAAGGGCTATCATTCAAATTTCAAGTATTAGGTTTCAACACATAAAGAATAAAAAGATGAAAAGTTAATCACATGTACTCAATTGTTTATAATTTTTTAAGCATCCAACATTCCAGAAAAGAAATCAAAGCAATTCATGTTTGAAGTATGTTGTTATTTGGCCAAATCCTATGTTCTTCCTATCAACTATAATAAATATTTTAAGTAAAAAAAATCTAATAATATTCCATGTTATTTCTGTACATTTCTGTACACTCACTTGTCTATTCCTCAAATGATTTTGAGTTTTATAATATGCTCAATCCCTGGCTAATTAGGGAATACAAAAATTAGGAATACAAAATAATGCAACATTATGCCATCAAAGACCTCAAAATTTTGTGTGATAAAATGGTAACTTTGTAGTTGATACTACTTAGAAATAAAACAAAATATGCTTTTTAATGCAGAGATAAGACTGCATTAAAGTACCTTAAATGACTGTAATACATTTTATATTATTTCACTAAAAATACGTGATGTATGCATGACCCAGAACATGATCTCAATTAGATCAGAACACGATCTCAATATGATGACCCAGAACATGATCTTCCAAACTATATATTAGATATAAAATATAAGCTTTGTGTCCCTTCAAAATAAAATCATAACCTGTTATAGTAAGAATGTTAGACAGGGATTCCAAGGAGAAAGATCAATTCATTGAAATATATATTCATTCAAATATATTGTTAATTTTCAATGTTTGAAAATTAACAATATATTTGAATGAATATATATTTCAATGTTTGAAAATTAACAATATATTTTACCAAATAAGAATCTTATCAATAAGATTATTTCAATTGTTATAATTTCTTATTTTAGCTAATTTGTTTGATTCAATTTTTCACTATATAACTCAATCCTGTTTCAATTTCATATTATACCCTTAACTCTATAGAGCCCAATGTTTCTATCACTCAAAATGCAGGCAGAACTGAAATTTTATCTTCCAAAATTGATATATTAAATAAGTTTGAGAAGTAATCTATGTACCAATTGGTGGAGCAGGAAATAAACATTATTTTCATCCAGTAGTCTCATTTGACATCTTTCTTTCTTTATGTGCCTTCAGGTTTCTTATGGCTGGTCATATTTTACAAGCCCCAGGCATCCAATTATACTTTCTCTTCTTTGTCATCATTATCATTTACAGCTTTACTTGCTGTTATGTGAACCTCACCAGTTTGCTGTATTTGTTAGCATTCATTTAGAGTATCTTATTTCTGTTTTTCAAAAAAAGGTCCTTTTTATTAAATTTAGATGCCCATGACAATTTAACAGATAAATCATGAATACTAAATTTTACAATCCAGAATACTTTTAAATTTTTATTCTAAAATCCAGTGAGGAATTTTTCAATTAAATAATTCAGTTTTTAACTCTTATTGAAATACAAAATACCTCAATAAATATAAGGTGTATAAATTGTGAATTCAATGAGTTCTTATAAATTCAATCCACTAATGTTAACTGGCACCCATATCAAGATGCAGACAATGGCTGAATCCTGGATTCCCTCTCCAATCACAGCTGAGACACAAAAGGGTAATCACTATCTGACTTCTAATCACACTGATTAGTTCTACTATGTATTTAGTAAACACTACCTATACGGTCATAGAGTACATATTCTTTCCTGTCTGGCTTCTTTACTTCAATGAGGAAAACTCTTAAGCATACATTAATTGACTCTGTAATTTGGAGCTCAGGATGAAGTCATAATTTTCATTTTCATTTATAATGTGACTAAAAGATAGTGATGCCATATATATATATATGTGTGTGTGTGTGTGTGTATATATATATATATATATAAAATCATATGTGTGTGTGTGTGTTTGTGTGTGTATATATATATATGTGTGTGTTTGTGTGTGTATATATATATATATAAAATCACACACACACAAACACACACACACACACACATATATAACATAAGCATTCCCAGCTAGCCACAAACCTGTTTAAACTATTTACCATACCCGACGTTTGTATTTTACACATTTTTGAAATTCAATACCATTTCATTATTAGTTCAGGATAAAATCTATTATATTTAATTTTTTTACAATGTGATGAACAGGGTACTAAAAATAGAAATTTGAAATATTTAGAACTATCTCCAGTAGCTTCCAGTGGCAGTAAATTTTCATCCATCTATTTAGTAATTCATTCAGAAAAATTCTTATTGATCACTTGCAATTTGCATATGTATTCTATTGGCGCTAAAGTTATTTTCAGATAAATCTGGCACTAATTTAATATATTCCATTCAATCAAATGATATAAGTAAAATCATAAGGACTTGAAGAAAGTGATTTCTCTCTCTACATAAACACATATATTGATTCTTTTTATATTAGTTCATATTCAAATAGGTAAATTTTAATCTCCAATATTTATTCTGGTAGTTTGGCCTAGATATTTCTCATATTGGAAAAAATACATGCAGTATTCTGCTGAAAATATATAATATATAAAGCCTGAGCACTTCACAAATAAAATGTCTAAGAACTTTATAATTGTTGTCTTGTTCCTAATACTTTCAGGATTCAACCTTACTCTAATGGATATAATATCTCTTTTTTTTTTTTAGTAGCCAACCAATATTTTATTTAAACCTGTGAAATGCTATGCAATTGCTGAGGAGTGATTTACTTCCAATTATGTGGTCACTTTTAAAATAGGTGTAATGTGATACTGAGAAAAATGTATGTTTTGTGGATTTGGGGTGG